>JAKOGI010000253.1:387500-532500 GCA_029747015.1 Carnegiea gigantea | reverse complement strand
GGTCCTAGATTGCAAAGATTGTATGTGACAAAAAATGTTGCTGAACATATGACTTGGCATCATGAACACCCACGTACCGAAGGCTTTATGGAACATCCTAGCGATGCGGAGGCATGGATGCATTTTGACAATTCTTTTCGTGAATTTGCATCGGAGCCTCGTAATGTGAGATTAGGGTTATGTACTGATGGTTTCTCTCCATTTGGTCACTTTGGACAAAGTTATTCATGTTGGCCCGTCATTCTCACACCTTACAATCTACCTCCGTGGATGTGCATGAAGAAACAATTTATGTTCATAAGCCTCCTCATACCAGGCCCCAGAAATCCGAAAGGCAATCTAGATATATACATGCAACCATTAATTGAAGAGCTACTGCTGTTGTGGGAGGTTAGAGTCAAGACTTATGATATAGCTCGAAAGCAAAATTTCATCATGAAGGTTGCCGTCATTTGGACAATAAGTGATTTTCCTGCGTATGGCATGCTTTCTGGTTGGATGACAGCTGGTAGATTAGCATGCCCTTACTGTATGGAGAACACCAAGTCTTTCAGACTTAAACACGGGAACAAGCATTGTTGGTTCGATTGTCACCGCCAATTTCTACCTACGGGCCACATGTTCTGTAGGAACAAAAGTGCTTTTTCCAAAAACAAGGAGGATTATTCCCCGCCTCCCCCAAGATTGAGTGGGGAGGAGATGTGGAACCGTGTGTCATCGTTACCAAAAGCTTCTGATCACCAAGGAAAAGTAGTTGGATATGGAGATGTTCACAATTGGTCAAGAAGAAGCATACTATGAGACCTTCCATACTGGAGCAAGCTACTAATTCGACACAATTTGGATGTTATGCATATTGAGAAAAATGTGTTCGAACAAATTGTGAACACAATAATGAATGTCAAGGGGAAATCTAAGGATGACATCAATTCTAGAAAGGATCTTGCCACACATTGTAAGCGCAAAAGACTTCATGTGCAGATAACTGATGGTGGTAACGGAGATCGAAGAGAGGTGATGCCTCCTGCTCCATATGTGCTTACTAAGGAGCAAAGAAAAGTAATGTGTAATTGGCTATGTGACTTGAAATTCCCAGATGGATATGCCTCTAACTTAAGTAGGTGTGTTGATCGCACAAATGGGTGGTTGCATAACTTGAAAAGTCATGATTGTCATATTTTCATGGAACGATTGTTGCCAATTGCAACGAGAGATCTATTGCCAACTAATGTGTGGAAAGTTCTGACTGAGCTTAGCCTGTTCTTTCGAGACCTATGTGTGAAGAGAGTACATATGAATGATGTGATTCGACTAGAAAACAGCATCGCTGAGATACTTTGTAAACTGGAAAGAATTTTCTCTCCTTCATTTTTTAATGTCATGGAGCATCTACCGGTCCATCTTCCATATGAGCTTAGAGTTGGCGGGCCACAACAATACAGGTGGATGTACTCATCTGAAAGGTAAACATTAATTTCACATACTCTATATAAGTTATTAATCTTTAGTTATCATCGCTATATGATAATGGAAGCATAAAACTGTAGGCGTATGGGTGACTTGAAACAAAAAGTGGGTAACAAAGTCCGTGTCGAAAGCTCCATTTGCAATGCATACCTTATGGAGGAGATCTCAGATTTCTGTGTCAATTACTTTGATGAAAATATTGTCACAAAGTCAAGAGATTTGGAGCAAAATGAAGTTGAGTCAAATCCAAACATTCCAGATGTATTTTCCATGAATGTTGGGTATGCCCCAAGTGAAGGCAGCACTCGATACTTGGATGAACGGGAATTTCGTGTTGCTCATGCATATGTGTTATCAAACTGTGACATACTGAAACCTTATGAGCGGTATGCATTCTTTGCATGTTAAAGTCATTATTGTATTTATAATTGAAATCATTTTTGACACGTTCAATTCCTTATCTTATCATAGGATTTTTGAGCAAGGGATGGTGAGACAGAATCCTAGAGTTAGGGTCGAAGATGTTTGGGCTCAATTTGAAGAGCGATTCCCTATATGGCTTAAAGATCATGTAAGCAGCATGAAATAAATTGACACATCTAATATTACATGCACTAAAATGTAAATGTAATCAATATGTTTAATATTGTAGGTTATGACATCCAGGGATGTTTCTAATGATGTGATAAGGTCCCTCGCTATGGAACCTAGGAAAGATGTGCGTTGTTGGGATCATTTCTACATTAATAATTACAATTTTCATATGTACTCCTATGGGAAGAACAAATCAACAATGAACTACGGGGTATCGGTCAAAGGGGTTGATGGTGTAGAATACTATGGAATTCTTCAGGAGGTCATCGAGTTGACTTACTTGGGAACTCGCCAATTGTACAAAACAGTTCTCTTTAAATGTGATTGGTTTGACTCTGTGAATGGCATCAACATGCATGAACATTATAAACTCGTGGATGTCAACCACACGAAAAAATATCCCAAGTATGATCCGTTTGTTCTTGCATATCAAGTAATACAAGTTAGCTTCACATCTTATCCTAGCATGAAAAATGATAGAAATCAATGGTGGGCGGTACTTAAGATGAAGCCAAGGGCCACGATCGATTCCCAGATGGATGACATTGCTCCTTTTCAGGAGGAGAACAATAACAACCCACCCACTTTATCACATCTTGACATAGACGAAGACATATCCATCAACGATGACTTAGCTGATGACCTTCCAGAGGGCAGTGAGCTTGGAATACGCGAAGATGAAGATGTTGAGGATGAAGAAGAAGAGGATGACATAAATATAGATGAACAAGAGCTTGAAACATTGCTAGCTAATGAGGACGAAGATTAATTGGAGATAGGCTGTAGGTGCATGTTTGTAAGATTAGTTTGAGATCTTATATTCAACTTTCGCTGCTGTATGATGAACTTATACTCTTTGTATTCATGTATCGTGTACTTGATTATTATCTCTTTTTCAGTTGTGCATTATGTTATTATACTTTCGTTTCACAAATGAGGTTTATGTTAACTCGTTCATTATTTTTCCTAACTAATGTATTTACTTCCAAGTGTTTGAAACTTAGATGCCTCCCACACATGAGCGAGGAGATGGAGCTGCAGGTGGGGCCACGAATGACTCAAACCAAGAGGGCACGAGGATCCCACTGTCGCCGGATACCATTTGGTGGTATGTAAAATTATTCTATTTTCAAGTTTCCTACAATTACTTCGTATGTGTATGTTATTATAGTAAACTGTTGTGCTCCATCTCATCGTCCTTCATTTGAAATTGTGAAAGGTTTGGTTACTATAAAGTGTCCAACTCCATTACCATGGACTTGAAGGCTCATTATTTGGAGCCATGTACATGTTGGAGGAATGCTCCAGAGGAGCATAAGCGATGGTGGTGGAGAGCTTTTCAGGTAATAAATTCATACTTCCAAGCATCCTTGTTTGTCAATTTTATATTGCTAAATAGCATCTCATATTACGCGTAACCATTCATTTCGTGCAGACGCGTTATTATTGGGCTGAGGAGTTGAATGACAGAGTTTATAATGACTGGATAAAAAAGGCCGGTGAACGCCTTAAGGACATGGTATCAAAGGCAATGACAAGGCTGGAAGATGAGATCATCCCTTGGCTTCCAACTCCACTCAGAAGCAGGTTGAAAGCTTTCAGAAAAACTGAGGATTTCAAGAAGAGGTCAAGACAAAACTCAATTAACAAGCGCACTGGTCCAAAAGCAGGAACTGTTCACACTGCAGGGTCTATTTCAGCAGAACAAACTGCAAGGAAAATGGTAATATTGCTATTGTGGCATCTTCACTTTTTGAAAGACACCAATTGCATTATTCTAACACCATTTTTTTGTTTTTTCAAGGTAATAAGGGATAACAAAATACCTACAGCGGCTGAACTCTTTGAGGATATTCATACTAGAAAGAAAGGAAATGAGAAAGTATGCTGTGACAAGAGGGCAAAATCTATTTGGGTAAGCACCAAGTCAATTGCACTTCCTATACATTCAAAAAGCGATACATTTTATAAATGTTGGCATCCTCTGTTCAGTAAAAGTGAAAGTTATTATTTCAAAAATCTTTGTTGAGTTGTACTCTTTGTTTCCTTTCTGCTATTGAGCTTCATTGAATGGTTTACTCCGGGCGTGTGGCCTGTAGAGTTGTGGTCTCCGGCGTGTAGCCGTTGAGCTTGATTTGGTTATTTTTTCTGCTTCTATTCAATGCAGGGGATTTAATGTAGGGCTTAAAGCCTGGAAAATGGTCAACTTTTAGGGGAAACTCTATCCGTTTCGCCCCAGAATTTAAGAAAGAATATATCCCAAAGCATCAACATGTCTTTAGTAAAGGTTTGGTTGTTTAGGGAAAACTCTGTCCGTTTCTACTTCTCTTTTGCTTGCTTGTTTAGGTACTACATGTTAGGCCCATGTCTTCTTTCTTTATGTTCTTGCCCATATCAGTTTATTTCTTCTTTCTCGTCTATGGGCTTATCGATCCTTGACTGACACAAATTGACTTTGATAACTTAAAGTTGGTGCCTTCCTCTTTATTGACATCATCCTTGGTGGCTTTTTCATCATCTTCTTTTATAGCTTTTACAAGGTATTGCACTATGAAACTTAATGCTTGCTTGTTGAGTTTTCTTCATTGTAGGATGAGTATCAACGTTTGAAGCTTAATGCTTGCACTTTTTCTTCAAGCTGCTGGAGGTGTCAACAGCAAAGGTTTGGTATATGGACTTGGGAATCAAACCCAAGCATACTACAAGAGAGTGGGACCGTCTACTCAATCCTCACCCTCCACACCCATAGCTTACGCCCCCTCCATGTATGCCCAGATTGTGAGTCGCTTGCAAAAATCAGAAGAGCAACTCAATGCCACAAGAGAAGAGCTTACTCGAACGAAGGAGGAAGTTAAGCAAACCAAAGATGCCATTGCTAGGATTGAGTCTCGCTTTGGGAGCTCGAGCTCTTAGATTTCCCCTTCTCCCTGACCCTTAGTCTTATATTAGTAACTGACTTGGTATATGTTTATATATGTTGATAGCTGCAACTTGTAACTCTTAGATGGGCATGTGGTGGTGTATTTTTTGGAACACACCTCGAACATTGCTTTGGTCGTGGTGTATTTTTTGGATGTCAATTGCTTGATGGTTGCATGTCCTCGATACTTGGAATTTTGTTGCCAAGTTGTAATATGTCTTAGATAAATGTAAATACCGAGGTTGGTTGGTATATATGATGCAATGTTGGGTTCTTATGTATTGACGTATCTATGTGTATGTAAATGTATTTGGGAATTTAGCACTTGTTGCAATTATTTGGAATGAAAAGTTCAGCTAGAAACAAAAAATATCAGGTGAAAAACGTAGAACAATTTACGCACATAAGATATGCAATTTGATACGAAATGTATGCCTCGTATCTAATTTCGTATCAATTTGCTACGCTATTTTGACATCTTGATACGAAAAACTTCGTATCTATTGGATACGAAAAAATTTCGTATCTAAGTTCGTATCAATCAGAAACGACAAATTCATAATTTGATACGAAAATTTGCGTTTCTGTTAGATTCGAAGGGGTTTTCGTATCTAATTTAGTATCAATTAGATACGAGACATTGATGTTTTGATACGAAAAAGTTTCGTATCAATTAGATACGCATACATTTTTCGTATCTATTTTCGTATCTAATAGAAACGAAAACAAGTTCCGTTTCCGATTTCGGTCTGCGACCGTGCCTTTTGATACGAAACTTTTTTCGTTTCTATTCGTATCTAAATGCTATTTAGATACGAAAAGCTATCATTTAGATACGAAAAATTTCGTATCTAAACGAGCGCGTTTTTGTAGTGACAGTTGTGTGGAAGGATGTCCCTTGTAGGAACTTACATGATCATTTTCATGACTCTATCTCTCTCCTTATTACAGCACTAGCACTTCAGCATTCTAAGGACGGCTCTTGAGTCTCCAATGAGGTCTTAACCTAGTAGTAAAAACTGAGGTACTAAATACATTAGGTTTCAGGTTTGATTCCCCCTCCAATTGTATTGTATTGCTCTTTGTGAATCCTACGGACCCAAAAAAGATGGCTCTTGAGTCAAAATCGCTTCACTATATCTATAGGCAAACATGAGGCAAAGAACTAATTCTATGGACTAGCATAGATAAAAATTTTTCCAGACAGTTAAATCCATCAATTTAAGATATTGATTAAGATAGTTCATTCACTAATTTACAATATTCGTGAAGATATTTCAAGTTTAAATTTTAGCATACCCTATATTGCACTACTGCCTGCTCAAAATAAGAAAAGGTCTTGTAACATTCATACTTTAAGTTCAAGATGCATCCTTATGACAAGTGACAACGTATGCTAAAATGTAAAACCTTATCTTTCATCTGTCTTCAACTACACTTTAACCTTTTTTTATCGAGATAATTTTTTAATAGCAAGATCACAAATTCTTCTAAGAGACAGTGTAACGGAAATTTAATGTGAGACCTCGTACGTGACAAAACATGTTTTTTAAATTTATGCCGCAGTTGAAGAGTGTGTGAGACATCTCACGATATAAGTCATTCTGATGAGACAGTCTCACACAAGACTTACTGAGATCCTTCCTTGACCGACACGCAGCAACCCCCCCCCCCCCCCCCCCAACCGGCTGAAAAAAGAAAGAAAAATAGGGAATCCATAGAGGTCGCACGCCAACATGTGCGACAGCTCACAAGTTTGATTGAAGTCTCACACTACATGTACATATGCATATATGTCAACTTCTGCTTCTTTCTTTCTTTCTTTCTTTAAATGTATCAGCAGCAGAAGCTGATGAGGCATGATTTGCATTTTCATACTTTAAATGCTTGAACTACGTACAATGAGAAGATTAAATGAATCAAGTTCATGTTAATTTCAAACCTGAAAAAGAGTAAAACACCACCAGACATGTTTTTTGAGCTACGTCTTTGTCTCATCACAATTTCTTAACCACTTATTCATGTTGCTTGTTGGCCGTACTATAAATTCCGTGAAATCAACACATTTTAGAAATTACTAACCAACTATAAATACCTAATATATTTCTGAACAATAATTTAATTTTGCTATCTGTTTTCTTCAAGATCTTATCAGTCGTAAGAGAGTATTAAATTTTTTAAAAAAAAAAAACATGTCGGGGAGAGTAAAGAATGAAGGAGAAAATTCCTTCCTTTGAAATGTGCCTTAACAATGAGGATTGAAATTGAAAATCCCACATCTTTTTAATTGAAGGTGACATGCTCAGTCCAATTTATTGGAAGAATTTGCATGTGTTCTTTTAAAGAATACATCGTTATACGTCGTCATCATTTATTTAGTCTTACAGATGATCCTAAAATTCTTCTCTATAGATTAAGAGTTGTTGCCTCCCCTTAGTCTATGTCAACATATTGGATTTAAAGCTATTCAATTATCTATAGTTATGACTAATTACTAATTATTAAATTGTAGATAAATATCATCAAGGCATTAAAAAAGAATTGCTTACCTGGAATATCATCCTTTCACTAGTGCAATTATTGCATATTTTGAGTTATAATCACAGATTACAGACAACACAATGGTTTTATACAATTTGAAAATATTTCAATCTCTCACCTATTTTGTGATGATGTATAAATATAATGTAGTAGTGCTGAATATCAAAATTGTGTGTTAGTTGTCTCCATTGATAAAATTTTTAATAGTTGTTACCAAATACTTGGGTTCAAATTCTGATAGTATAAAAGCATAGAACCAGTAGGTCAGAACATTTTGCAATTCCTGCCTTTAATTGTAGTACTAAGTTTACGATTCTAGTCTAATGCTCAAGGATTTATGGCCCCGTGGGTGGCGTAAGGGTTTATAAATCTTGGCTTTCTGTGTAATTTGTCTTTTCTTCAATAATTTAGGGCTTGCTAATAGCTTGATACACGTAATCCATTTAACTAAAATGAAGAGTTTATAAAGGCTACAATTTTCATAGCATAAAGTTATCTATCCCTAAGGCTCAAACCGGAAAGTTTATTATTTTGATTAATTTGTACCTGAACCTGGTATGCGCCCCACCCCCCCCCCCCCAAAAAAAAACCCCGCACATACACATGATTATTGTTTCTTTATCTATATGTTTACTTCAATTTCCACCACCATGGACCCGACAATAGAGAGGAAACAATGGACGATAAAAAAGTGGAGAAGATGTCAAAGTAAGGGAATCGTGCATTAGGGGGACCAAATGGTGGTTGTAAACTTATTTGACTGCCTTTCTTTTCTTACGTGCATTTTCCTTCTTCCCCGCTTCCTTATAACACCCAATCTACTCATACCACTCAGTCTCAAACTTAATTCCCATTTGTCCCTCAAAATTGTTAATTTCCTAGGGAAGTCCAAAACACACACCCCAAATGGACTCAGTAGTGGCTGAATTAGAAGGGTCTCTGGTCAAGGATCCGGACCCGTTTTCCTACTTCATGTTAATCGCATACGAGGCATCGGGTCTAATCCGGTTTTCCCTGCTGCTCCTTTTCTGGCCCATTGTCCGTCTGCTTCGCCTTATGGGTCAGGAGGATGCCGGGTTGAAACTCACCATTTTCATCTCGGTGGCAGGGCTCCGTGTTTCCGAGATCCGGTCGGTGGCCCGGGCGGTTTTGCCCAAGTTCTATATGGATGATCTGAACATGGATGCTTGGAAGGTTGTTAGTCAGTATGATAAGAAAGTTGTGGTAACTAAAACCCCAAGGATCATGGTCGAGAGGTTTGCTAAGGACCATTTGATGGCTGATGAGGTTATTGGGTCCGATCTCAGCGTGACCCGATTGGGGTTTGCCACGGGTTTGGTTACGGATTTTGGGACGCTTTCGGGTCGGGTTGCTAAGTTGTTTGGTGATGCAAAGCCGTCCTTAGGGTTGGGAAGGCTTAGTAGTTTTGGTAATTCTGAGTCATTCATGTCAGTATGCAAGGTAAGTGATAAGCACTCCAAGCGCATGCTTTTCTAATAACTTTACTACTATATGATGCATTATGTTAAAAGTCATCTAGTTTTGAATACTAAAAACTTTACATCAAAAATTAGTCTAAGTTATGTTTATTTATATCATATTTTTTCCCGCTTTACCTTGAGGTAAATTAAAAAGTCTTTGCGTTGCTAAATCACTCTAACCTAAATTTCTATTTGGTCCTATTCATCATGAGAATAAATACACGATTTCTCAATTTAACAATAGAATTATGTCTTCATTGACATGATAACTATAACCTATGACGTACTAAGTCTATAGAGAAAATGATGGGATGTGATATTCTAAGTGAACGCTAAGTACATATATTTATTCAGATGATGTACAAGCACCAAATTATGTGGTTTAACTAAGTACTTCGACAAATGTGTGTAAAATTTTGTTTTTAGTATATATATCAATTGCAATTATCAAGAATTCAATGTCTTTAAACCATCAAATGTGTTGATTGGACCTATGGAAAGCAAAAAATGTTTTTCATTAAAAGCCTTTAGCAGTAATGATATATACCAATATACTTTTGTCATCAACAGGTCATATGTGTAGACCTAGAAAATGAGACATTAATAATTTTAATTGATTAAAATGGGCAGATGAATACTTTTTACGATCGAGTATAGGTTAAGTAGTGTTTGATCATGTTTTCTTTTTATCAGCAATGTGGCCAAAAGTCCGAATGTTTTAATTATCATGTTACAACCTACTAAGTTAGACTTCAACAAAATTTTCAATTGAGCATTATTAATTAGCTAAATTATAGTCGTTCTTAATTTGATTTTGTCCTATCGATATTTATCAAATAATCAAACATTTTATTAGTTTTGATAATTATATATGTACTCCATGTTTGTGATATTTGACTTCTTATTCAATAACATTGAACAAGGGATCAACTGTGCACGTAGTAGTCCAAACTCGAAACTAAATTTAGTTAGGCACAGCTCACCAGTATCATTATTTCATTGCATAGAATTGTGACAAGCTTAATTAGTTTGAATAACGTGCACCTCAAGCATGCACTTAATTGTTGCAGGAACAATGCCATCCGCCGTTCACCACCTCCCACAAGCCCCTCAACGGCTACGTGGACCGCCCACGACCCGTGATCTTCCACGACGGCCGCCTAGTGAAGCGCCCGACTCCGGCCAATGCCCTCCTTCTCCTCTTGTGGTTCCCAATTGGTGTGCCTTTGTCAATTGTCCGCATCATCATAAGTGTGATCGTTCCTGTATGGGCCATCCCTTATGAGACACCGATCTTTTGCGGATCCCTTATCGTAAAGGGGAATCCACCTCCTCCACTCTCCTCTACGTCGAAATCTTCTAATGGCGTCCTCTTTGTATGCAACCATCGCATGTTCATGGACCCTGTGATTCTCTCCTATGCCTTAGGGCGAAAGATCCCAGCCGTCACTTACTCCCTCTCGCGTGTCACTGAGATCTTGTCTCCAATTCCAACCATCCGTCTCAGCCGAGACCGTGATATTGATGCTAAGAAGGTAATATAGAGATTGTTGTCTGATAGATATCGAAGAAGGAAAGAAGAGAAACAAAACTAAACTAAAGTCCCATCGTTGAGTTTCTCCTTTTTATCTATAACTTATAGCAAGTGAAAATGACAATTCCTACATCGTGATTCCAAATGCATATATGTACGCCCACAAGGCACATGAATACACATATATTAAAACTCACTTAGCTCTCCCATCATAGATTTTCTCCATTCACAAGACTCGAACCCGAAATCTTGCTTAAGGGGAACAAGTATTAAATCACTTGTACCAACCTACGTTGTGCTGGTTACATATTCCTTAGATATCACTCATCAATAAATAACGGTAACTTCAACTATAACGACCCTTTTTCCATTGTTATACAGGTGAAAAAGTTGCTAGAGAAAGGTGATCTGGTGGTTTGCCCCGAGGGGACAACTTGTAGAGAGCCATTTCTCCTACGTTTTAGTGCATTATTTGCCGAGCTGACTGATAGAATTGTGCCGGTAGCGGTGAATTGTAGGGTTGGGCTCTTCCACCCAACGAAGGCGCGAGGGTGGAAGGGGTTGGACCTGCCTTTCTTCTTGATGAATCCTACGTCGGTCTACGAGGTGACTTTCTTGAACCAATTGGAGCATAAAGATACTTGCTCAGGTGGGAAGAGCCCATATGAAGTTGCAAACTACGTGCAAAGGCTTATAGGTAAGACTTTAGGATTTCAGTGTACCAATCTTACTAGGAAAGACAAGTATAGGTTGTTGGCAGAGAATGATGGAACTGTACGCTATAATAAAACTTCTTGAGTTGTTTACTTTTAAGAGACGATCTTCAAAAATTAATGTGTACGTCATAAATGACGTGTGTGTTTTTTATAAGAAGTACTATGCAATTTATTGTTCTTTTATTAGAAGTATACTGTAATATATATACAGTGATAGCTAGTTGTTTAATTAATAAGAAAATAATTCATGTTGTTAAATTTCTTTTTGTGCTAATATTATCGTATCATGATTGTGATAATTGATCATGTGGAGTTGGAATTTTAAGACTTTTGCCATGCTTGGCCACAAAATTACGATGAGTATCCGATTTAATTAATTTGTATCAGGTATTAAAAGTAGCTTGTAAATTACTGTATCTTTTTGTATTTTGGTGCGTAATATATTAGACTTTATAAGCCCGGTATGAAATTCACACACTGACATTATTGTGAAATCCAAGAGTTTTTTTTTCCCTTGTAATTGTGGGGGAAGGGCAGCCCCACAAATCACATTGGCTTGGATTTGATCTTTCACACGTAACGCCATACAAAGAATATGGTGCACATGGTTTGACACGTCTTTCCCTTCAATTTGTGGCATTAAAGAAGCCTACCATGAAAGAAACGTACACCGTAAATGAACACGGGCTTCCATGTGTACAAGTTTGAAGTCGTGTACACTTGGGGTTAAATGAAGGGGTGTGCAAAAAAATCCCAAACCGAGAACCGAATCGAAAAATCGAAAAAACCGAACCGAAAAATCGGTTAACCGAACAAATTTTTCAAAAAAGTCGGTTCGGTTAACCGAACCGAAATTTTTTTCGGTTCGGTTACGGTTCGGATTATTTGAAAATTCGGTTAACCGAACCGAAAATAATTTTATTTTTTGAAAAATAATACATAAAAAATAAAAAAATTTGGTAAGAAAGTGCACCTTTTTATTATTTATAAATGGCAACCAAAGTTTAATTTTTATAAAAAGAATTTAAACATAAAAGAATAACAAATTTAGGTAAGAAAGCATAAGTTTTTTATTATTTGTAAACGGTTCACCGGTAATCGAACCGAAAAATCGGTTAACCGAACCGAAAAACCGGTTAACCGAAATTTTCGGTTCGGTTACGGTTCGGGTTTTAGACAAACCGAAATTTTCGGTTAACCGAAAAACGGTTAACCGAAATTTTCGGTTCGGTTATGGTTTGGAATTTTTTTGAACCGAAAAACCGGTTAACCGATTTTCGGTTAACCGAAACTCCGGTTAACTGGTTTTACACACCCCTAGTTAAATCCAATATCTAAATTGCTAGGACTCGGTTTTGGGTCAGATCAATGCTAGACGATGCCAAATAAGTTAATGAAATGTTTTGGTTATATAAAGTTTGGGTGCGACTATTTTTTATTTAGGTCAATATTTGGATTTACCAATATTAGCCAACAAATTTGTGAAAAAACGACCTCTGTATTATACAAGTTTTGAATCAAGTTGATTTCGACGTGGATGACTAAATCAATTCATGATAGCTTTAAAATCATAACTTTGTAGCATTTTTATTTTTTGGTGCAGACTATAATTTTATAGCATATATTAAATTACAACAAATTGATATCATTCGAATTAATTTTGGATTCAATTAGTTCAAGTTAGTGTCAAAGAAAAGTTGATAAGATATTTTTACCATTAAATGAGAGCTTAGCATAGCAATTCAGTAAAATTTATTGCAGCTCCCTTTAATTAAGGCATCTGAGATTAAATCCTATTAGAAGCATATCAAGTTTCGAATTAACTAGACATAAGTATGGTCAATTTTAGCCAGATTAAAAACTTAAAATTAACTTATTTAGTTTGGGTATAAATTAGGTTTAATTTCTAATTACCTAATAGTATAGTTAATAAACTAGGACATGTCTATTATCTGGAGTGCTGAAAGAAGTCCATTTTGACAAAAATTTCCAATTAGATTCGACTAAGCAAAATTTTATTTTTTTATAAATGTTCAGTTTGTCACCTATTATTTTTTTATTGAGTAATAAATAGTCACGTTTGTGGTTTATAATTTAAGGTCTAATACAGTCAGCTTTTCTGCAAATTTATAGGTTAGGTTTTTGGCTGTAAGTCCAGCTACGTTGGCATTTGAGGATATGATTTTGAATTAATTTTAAATTTTGAAGTAATTAATAAATGAATTATTATAAATACATTAACAAAATAGATGTGATCAAATCTGCAATAACATAATTTCATGCAATTAAATAAAAAAATTTCACTATAAAAATAAGGAAAATGTTTCAAGAATAAATTAAAATGAATCATCGCAATGAGTCCGTATGTGTTTGATGTACTTTTTATTAGTGTAAATCTTATCCGTCACTTTAAGGTATATAAAAAACTTTTGTTCTTTTTCGGATTTGGCCACGCTGCCTTCGGAGCTTAAGAAGATAAAGTAGCACTATGACACGATCGAGGACATGGAGGTGGGTTCCCCATGGGAGGCCACTTGTATATCAAGAAAATTATTCTTGAACAGTGCGGTAGTTTGCCACTTACCCTAAAAAAAGTAAATAAAAACACTAGTATAGATTTGAATTTAAGTTGTATTCGAGAACAATATTTTGAGTAATATTTAGTGTTTTAATTAAGTCAATACACTAATCAGTCAATTTTTAATATTGGATAACGTAGTATTTTGACTAGCATTTAGCATTTTAAGTAGTGTTTTTGAAAGCTAATGGTATTAACTTTTGGCATTCAGAAGTAGCGTTTCATATTTTTTGGCCAAAAAATATCCTATGAGAACTTTATATTCAAAAATTATCTATATCCTTTTATGTCAATTTACATTAATTGGCTAACCCAACAACTAACTTTGCCAAACATATTTATTTCAACCGCTCACCTAAACAACTATTCGCTAACAATTAAATTAGAAACGATGTCAGTTACGTAAACAGCTATCTACTACCTGAACCACTATCCGTTACACAAACAAACTAATTTTTTCGAACAGGTTATTAATCTTTGTTGACATCTTACCTGCCAATGAACTGGAGGATTACAGACCTAACAACGGACTTGGCGTCACTTTAATTTTCATCCAAATTATTCAGACCAAACTTGAATGAAATTAAGGAGTATTATTTTTAGCATCGTTATTTGCTCTCCTTAAGGACCATCGGCGTAATCAACAATGAAAAGCAAGTTAGAAAAATAGTTTAATTTCCTGCTACATTCAAATTCCAAGTTGTAATTAAGTAGCCCTTTAATCCTAAATGTTATGGTTTTTCACGAAATTAATCACAACTTATGTAGCAAGCCAGTCTCTGTGTTTTTCCATCCATGTTTCTGACAAGAATGATAATGCTATCATATCTTGACTGTTTTTTCCACTAGATCGACTATTTGTTTGTTTCTTTGTTTGCAATCTTATATGGTCAGCTTATGAATACCTTGAGCAAAAAAACCAACCACGAATTTTTTTTCACCCCCCAAAAAAAAAAACAACCATGAATTTTTTTCTCTCTTTATTTATTTTTTCAATTTTAGTGAGAATATAAAAATAAATAATGAGTATATTTTTTATTTTAAATTAACATAACCTACAAAAATCATTTAAGTGTACTTATTTCATGTTTAGAAAAATATGGTATTAATACTAGTACTCACCACAAGCTTTACTAATAGTTGATTGTGTTTTTAAAAAATACTAAGTGTTTGATGTGCACAAACTCATTTAAAGAACTTTATTCTTAACAATTTTCTATTGTTCACAAGAAATGTTTAATTGTTCAATAAAAGATATTAGACATATGCCCCGAATACTAAGAGTTAAAAATTATGAAAGATATCTTAAACAATATTACCAGTGAAAAATGTTCTATTTTTCACAAAAGTAAACATATTGCTCACAAATAAAAACATGTGTTCAGAAAAGTTAACCTATTGTTCATTAAATATAAATCTATTGTTAAAAAGTAGAATTTTACATTAATAATGTTCTATTGTTCATAAAAACTCTTACTTTTTAATGTTTTATATATATTCTATTTGTCAAAATTGAAATTAAAGAATGTTCTATTGTTCACAAAAAATAGTTACCGCTTATTCACGTACAAAACGTAAACCTAATGTTCATAAAAAGATCATTTCTAGTCTAAAAACAATATAAACATGGTGTTCACAAAGCAGAATTTTATACTTGTAATATTCTATTATTCGCCAACAAATTTTTAAAAAATATTTTCTATTAGTCAAAGTTTCAATTAAAAATTAATTGTTCACAAAATATTAATGCATTATTCACAAAATAGAATTTTATACTAGTAATATTGCTAGTATTATCCAAAATTCTTATTTTTTGTCAATGAAATATATCCTATAAGTCAAAATTTGATTTTCAATCAACTACTGTTGCCAATAAAAAAGGTACCGCATTGATCACAAAAAATTAATCTATATTCCACAAAAAGAACTTTCATGCTATCAATAGGAAAAAGTTATTTGCATCTAGCTCATTAATGAAAATAAAATGATATGCTCATTGCTACTTTTTATATGATCGTGCATTAACCAATTAAAAAAAAATAAGTAATTGTAAGTATTCTCATATGTTCATCGATTTAAAACATATGTTCACCTTTTTTGTAAGTCTCATAAATTTATACGTGTACTATAATCATTCAAAAATTATACACTTATTATTTTTAAGTTATTTAAAATTGCTTAGAGAATGTGCTTCAACCCCAAAAAAAATAAAAAGAAACTTAGGGGGAGTGAAAAGTAAACTAGACAACATGAAAATAAAGGAATAGTAATGAATAAATCTATTATTTACAAAATATAAAACTCTTGTTCACAAAATTAATAAATACTAATGAGCATATTCTTGCTTTATCAATGATGCTAATGTTCATTAAATTATGAAGCCCAAAAGAAGGAAGATCAAGGCAGCAGAATGAGTTTTTCTTGAAAAGGAATTACAAATCATGCCAAAAAATATTAAGGCAAAAACCCCTTAAAGATGTTGCAAAAAATAAAATGAACAAGAGGTTAAAGAAAATTAAAAAATTAGCCACGTGTGTTGCAATATTCAAGCCTCTAGTTGTGTCTCTTGTCAAAAGCCACGTGTCACGGACAAGAGTTTCACATTGAAAAAGTGATGGGAGAGTTCTGGGCTTATAAGTGTTGGCACTGCACACCCCATCAAATTTGCCTTTTGGAGAGAGAGTGATGACCCCGTGACATACGGTAACCGTCTCTAAGGCTCCGTTTGGTTCTTAGAAAATTTGGTGGAAAGAAAAGTTGAAGGGAAAAAATGTGAAGGAAAAAAAGTAGGGAGAAAATGAGTTTTTATTTCTTGTTTGGATTGAGGAAAAAATACAAGAATTTGAATAAAAAATTTGAATGTTGATGAACTACTTGAATCATGTTGATGTCATCTAAGTAATGTGAGGTTGGAGGAGGTTGGGAATTTTTCTCAAACTTTCCTTATAATTTTATGAGTAAAATTTTATCACTTGTTTCTAACAATTTTTTCATCTAACTTTCCTCTATATTTTTTTTCTTTATGATTTTCTCTAAAACCAAACTCCTTAATGGGGAAGTGATGGAAGATTCCCGTAGTAAGGACAGAGAGTGTAGCGAGAGGCGACTTGATCCGCGAATGGGTGGTCATATCACAAAGGATGAGATTAAAGATACCTTAAAGAAGATGACTAATGGAAAAGTAGAGGGTCCAGATCAGATACCGGTGGAAGTATGGAAGTGTTTGGGTGAAAAAGAATTAGAATGGCTAACAGAACTTTTGAATATTATTTCTAGGACTACTAAGATCCCAGAGAATGGAGATCTAGTACAGTCATCCCTCTGTACAAGAACAAAGGTGATATTCAAGATTGTAATAATTTTAGGGGTATTAAGTTGCTCAATTATACTATGAAGTTATGAGAGAGGGTGATTGAGAGAAGGTTGCGGAAGGATGTCTCGATTTCAGAGAATCAATTTGGTTTTATGACAAGCAGGTCAACCTTAGAGGCGAATTACCTCCTTAGAAGGCTCATGGGTTTGTACAGAGATAAAAAGGTGGATCTTCATATGGTGTTCATTGACTTGGAAAAAGCATATGATAGAGTTCCGCGTAAAATCTTATGGAGATGCTTGGAAAAGAAAGGAGTGTCACCCTTGTATATTCGAGTTATTAAGGATATGTACGAGGGAGGTAGGACGAGTGTTAGGACGCTAGGAGAGGTCATCAATGATTTCTCCGTTAGTATGGCCCTGCATCAGGGTTCCGCCTTAAACCCTTTTCTTTTCACTCTAATTATGGATGAACTTACAAAAGGGATACAAGATGCGTTATCATGGTGTATGCTATTTGCAGATGACATTGTTCTTATTGATGAGACCAGACAGGGAATAAATGACAAATTGGAGCGATGGAGGCATACGCTGGAAGCTAGAGGTTTTAGAGTAAGTAGATCGAAAACGGAATACCTTTATTACTGTTTCAGTGGAAGGGTAGATGCGGGGGGAGAAGTCACCCTGGATGGGAGGGCGATACCTAAGGTCGATAAATTTAAATATCTAAGCTCAATCATTCAGTATAATGGGGATATTGACGAAGATATTAACCAGCGAATAAAAGTGAGCTGGTAAAAATGGAAGTATACCTCAGATGTGCTGTGTGATAAGAGGGTGCCCCTAGGATTGAAAGGCAAGGTCTATCGGATGTTAGTTAGACCGGCTGTTCTTTATAGATCGGAATATTGGCCACTAAAAAAAATGCAGGTTCAAAGGTTGATGGTTGCAGAGATGAGGATGATTAGGTGGATTTGCGGTTTTACGAGAATAGACAGAATTAGGAATGGAGTGATCAGGGACTTAGCTAAAGTAGCTCCCATCGAAGATAAGATGAGAGAAACAAGACTCCGATAATTTGGTCATGTGAAAAGGAGGAGTGTGGATGCTCCAGTAAGGAGATGTGAGTTGGTCAACATCCCCAGAGGCAAAAGAGGAAGGGGTCGACCAAAGAAGAGTTTGGACGAGGTGATTAGAGAGCACTTAAAAGTTGTAGGTTTGACGGAGGACCTAGCTCAGGATAAAAAGCTGTGGCGGGATAGGATTAAGATCTTAGATCGCAGAGAGTCTACCCCGTAGTTGTCTTTTGGTTGTAGTGGCTTAGTGCTGGTAGTGGTTTTTTTTCCGTATGTCGTGTTCGTATGCAGATAGTACTTTCTTTTGGGAAAAGACAGCGTTTGCTTACCTCTGATCGTTAAGGTATGTTACCTTCTTCTGTTATATTGTTCTTGCATCGCATAACTTTAGCAACTTGTCCTTTTAATTTATCTTAGTCATTCCTTACTATGTGGCCTAATTTTTCGATTAAATGTTTTCATAAAAGCTTTCCTGTATAAAATATTTTCACAAAATTCTTTTTTTATGGGTCTCTTGGAATCAGCATTTCTACGGGTAGAAATATCGGTAGAGGTAAGGTTGCCTACAGTTGGATCTCCTCAGACCCTGCGTAAGCGGGACCTCACACTAGGAGGTGTTGTTGTTGTTGTCTAAACCAAATACAAGAAAAAAAGTAACTTTTCAAAAAAATTCTTTCCGTCAAATTTTTTAAGGTCCAAACGGAGGTTAAAGTCTTCAAAATCTAATTAAGTTCCACACATCTAGCCCACGCCACCATGACTTCTCCTTGGACACTATTAGCTCTGTATAACGTAAATGGATCCAAGTTCCTCAGGGCCAACAATGTTCGTGGAAGGGTCCAGCAATGTTCTCTAAGAATGTTCTTTTTGCCAGTAGGGGAGACTTTATCAGTGGATCCAACAATGTTCATGGACACTATTAGCCCCAAAAAGTTGTCTGAGGCCTGTCTAACAGCTCTCTAATTTTTAATGATTGTCTGTGTAATTGTTGTAATTTGTTACTATTAAAAAAATACATTTTATATAATTTTGGATGACTTTATCGCTTTGGAAAAAAATAATTCATGTGATGATTTTTTTTTAAAAAAGGAAAAAAGTGCTCTATGTTTTTAATATGCTCTATACTTGCATGAAGTATTAAAAAGATGCATAGAGTATATAAATAGTTAAAATACGATGGTGAATCATCACAATATTAAGTGTGCTTATACATATGACCTCTAGGCTCTTTGAAGACGCAGGACTAATCTTGACAAAATATTTTTGTTCATTCTTTTTAATGATTATCTTAGGTAGAAATTTTTTTAATGAAAAGTGTTACCTAAGTACAATTGTATCTTATTAACAATGAAAAATTTGAAAAGCTACTTCAAAAAAGTTACATTCTTAATGCATATGTCAGGATTTAGATAATACGTTCGGTCCATATTACTCGAGCTACCGTGATATATTTGAAAATTTTCATTAGTTTTCTATAAATTTTATTAGGGTCATAGGACAATTAGTAGAGCTATTATATTTATAAGTTATATGTGAGTTACTAAATTTGAAAACTGGTTTTATTTAATGGATTTTCATTTATTCTCAATATAGATGTGACATTACATCCCAAACTTTCATTTGAGGTTGAACATGCATATAGTTGTTGGTTGGATTCTTTTTCTTTTCTTTTTTTTTTGGGTGCAAAGAAAGCTGCAAGGATTAACATAAATTTAGTAGAACATAATTTTAATAACTATATTGGTTAAGCTAGTATTATCTGTTAAAAAAATACAAAAAAAAAAAAGAGAGTTTGGTTTTGCCTTTTTCTTGACTAGGAGGACTTGTGTTGTGGCAGTCTTTAAAAGCCTCAACCCCCCCCCCCCCTTTTGAACTTTGCCTTCGGTTTTCGGCCAACAGGGCCGAGTGATGGTAAACTGGGGGCATTGTCCGGCAAGCCCACATCAAATAGACGTGGGTTTTACGCTGATTAGCTTAAGAAACAGGTCCGGCTGATTTGGATTACCTGTTAGTCCACATCTCAGCTTTATTCGCCTCACAAACATAAGTGAAGGTTTTGCTCATTAGATCAGTCAATCAAAATCTCAGAGACAAAAATAAAGTACATATTATTCGCGAACCTCGGCACTCTTTGATGAGGATCGATCCTCGAATCCTCAAGATCGGTATTTTTAGATTCAATCTCAAACAATAAATGTGATTGTGAGACTAAAGTCAAAAAATGAGAACCTAAAAGGATAAAAACTTTCCACTCAATCTCTCTCTTAAAGGTTTAGAGCTATTAGAAAGAAATTTTAAATGAAAGACTCTAAATCAATCACTAATCTAAATTATAGATAAAGATTAAGATATTTTTGAAAGAGGAAATGGCCTCTAGCTCTTCAATTCATTCATTCATCAAATGTGAGTCTACATGGAGGGTGAATGGGTTCATAAATACCCAAAATATGGAGAATAAGCTTGCATATTAGTAGGACAAATGGAAGAAAGAGAGTCCTATAAAGTATCTTAGGAAATAAATAAAAAATTCAAAGATAATGGCAATTGTCATGACCTGTAATTTTCAGAATTCTTCCCCATATTCAAGAAAGCTTCTAGAAAGTTGTATTTCACCAATGGGAGTACCGTCACTTGAAGTCTCATTGTTGATGGGTGCATATTCATTCCATAATGAGAAATGCTAAAGTTTACAGCTACAACCACCTCAAATAGAGCAAAACTAGGGTTGAGCAAGAAAAAAAGGGTAGCCGCCCAGACCCAGACTTGATTTGAATGCACTAAGTCCACACTCAGAATCTGTTGAAGTGGGGTCAGAACCGATTCCAAAATTCAGGCTCTAGTAACAACTAGTTCTGGGACTGGGTACTGACAGCTTGGAGCCTGACCTGTATTATCTGAGCCAACTTTAATATATATATATATATATATATATATATATATATGAAAACTCTAATTTACAATGTCATTCTCATTCTCCTCTTCACCGGACCACTCCCTTATTCTTAGTCACAGACACCTCAAACCACAACCTACATGCATCGCACGCCTATCTTCTCCGACGGCCGGCGTTGTGGTTTTCTCTGTCTTCTCTGGCGTGCGTGTCCGGCGAATCACTATGATGATTCTGGGTCTTTCTTTCTAAATCTTTGCATATTTCAATCTCTCATCTCTTTATACGTCTTCTCTGGCCAACAATCAATGGCAGCCACCTCTAGTTTGATTTTCTCTGTTTTTTTCTCAGTTTTTACTTTTTTGGTAATTGCAGACAACTAGAAAATTTTAATTGAAAAAATCTGGGCATCTCTTAAATATCAGATCTTTGATTTTTGGTGATGGAAGTTTTATAGGCAATGTTCTTTTTTTGTTGCTCAAATAATTTGTTTAAATGCATGGTCATTACTTGAAGTTAGACCTTTAAAATTATACTTAAAAAAGCAAGTCAGTAATTATTTCGAACCGAGTACTCAAAATTGGACGACTCGGGGCCAGTTTCAAAAATTTAGGAATTGATTAGACAAGGACCGGGGTCGGTTCCCAACCCATAGACCTAGTTCCAATAGGGACCGAGTCCTATTTCATGAAAATGGATGGGGTATCCAATTATGCTCAACTCTAGCCAAAGCCCAAATTGCTCCGAAATTGGATTTTGTGCACATTCTTTTTAATTTTGACCAATTCTCTCTAAGATGGAATCCAATGCAAATTTTCAGCTCTTAAGGATAAAATAGACATCCTAGAAAATTAAGAAAATTTAATTTGCATCAATTAGGCATCATTAATCGGGAACCATACTTATCGCAAATTCAGTAATTTTATCGGGAAAAATCTACACTGTCGTAACGAATTTTTAACCATTTTAGGGAATTTAAATGCAAACATCTACTTAAAATATTTACATATTCCAATAATAGAGTTGAATATCTTTCCCAACAAGTCATAGATCTTCAATTTTCGAGCCCCATTTATAAGGTAAATTACCATAATGAAGTAGAATATGTGCTGAAATTTTTGTGTCAAGTAACTCGAGAAGGATTTGACCTTAAATCCTTGGGGTTGAAATCCATCGACACCTGCCTTGAAATCTCATTACCACCTTTGGGTTTGAAAATACCCAATGTGCTGAGAACCCCTCCTTTCTTGAGTGTATAAGAATTGTTGAAGATCTTAGGCAGAGTACTAAAGCAATGAACAACCCTCCTAGACCTCACAAACTGATGAAAGATCCCAACATACTCATCATAAGATAACTCATACTCATTGTACCCAAGAGGGGGTCATGCATGATTTGACCATCCTCATGGATGCTTTCTTCCAAAACTAATGTGATGGGCAATGGGACCTTAGTGGTGGGCTCCTCTGGGGCTGCATCCTCAAGCTCTTGGTGAGCTATGAGGGGGTAAAATTTTCACTCTTTCACTTGTATTTGGATTTACCAATAGCCAGGCAACTCGAGGTTGGCTCTTATTGGTGATACACTCTGCCCCTATTTCTCTCATGAAGAAGATTGACGTACTTCTCTTCCTGGTTTAATTTTTTGAGGTTTGTGTGGGGGTAAAGGGGTCATTGTGAGGTTTTGCCCATTGTACTTGATGACTACCTGCTAGCATACCCATAATAAGTTACATGATTATCATATAATCAAGTTCTAGCAAGCAACAAATGACACACATCCATAGGGAGATATCACATGACACTTAAACACAATATGGACCAACCAAAAACAAGATATGAAAATTATTTGGAAACAATTGCATCACTTTCTTACTTGAGCCATTGTAAAATGTAAGGAGTTGGATGCACCTTAGTTCTATTATAGCTTGCCTATGAGTGTCGTGGAAGCCACATTGGTGCAACATCCTTCATCAATGATTAGTTCACCATCCCTCTCATTGTACACCTAGTATGCAAGATCTGCTCCCTTTGCCTTGGTTCAAGAGGAACCTCGTTGACGTGTAGAACACTTTGAATGACTCACAGTTCACTAATATTTGGAGTGACCAAAAGTGGGAATATCATTTTCTACTACGTCTTCCTTAGATTCTTCCTCAATAGCTTAAGTCTTTTCTATATCCCTAAAGGTAAGGTCTTCTTATTGAGATAATCGATTCGAAAGTACCCATAACCATGGCACTTGAAATATTTCTTCCTTTTCAACTCTTTAGGGGGCTCACTAGCAATGCCCTTACCTTGTTAAGAGCTTTTATTTAAAGGGTGGATTTTAATTTCAATATTAAGTAGAGAGGTTTTTAATAGACGAGGTTGGGAAGGATTTTCTACCCTTAAGTTGTCTCTCAACTTTGATTGTAAGGTTGCACACATCATCAAAGAAAGGATAAGGTTGGAGATCTACCTTGTTGGCAATATTGAGTGACAAACCCTTAATGAATCTAGTTTAAGCTCAGGTACTTTATCCAATCCAATAGGGGTGGTAATTTCACCCGCACCCGTTGGATATCCATTCCACCCGAACCGAAAAAGTAGGTGTGTTGAACGTATAATTTTGCATAAGTTTAAGTCAAAATTTATGTCAATAAATTTGACATGGGTCCACTTTTGGATTTTAAAAAAAAAATGGTACTGTAACTTTGGATATAAGTCTACCTATGGGTAGTCCAATTAATCCCAATCTAAATAGAAAATGTGGAAAAAAAAAATTGCAAAGTGACAATTGGGTAACATGGCACGTAAACAAGAGAACTTCTGTTTTATATAATAGTCAAATACCATTTTTTAATAATTATTTGGGGGTAGTTGCAGAGAAAAAAAATAGGTAGTGGGTACTCCACGTTCCCCCACCATCTTCACTTAACTGCATGTTCCCTACTCATTATAAAAAACCGGAGGAGAAGCAAAGTAGAGGCGGAGACAGAAAAAAAAGGGAAGGCCACAAAACTACTGGGAGCAAGAAAAAAAAAAGAGAGAGTCAGAAAACAACACAGAGGAAGACAAAGAAGACGACTCGAACAACATAGGAGACCAGCAGAAGTGAAGAAGATACTAAAGCGACACTCATCATCGTCTACAACGTATTGAAGATTGAAGGTATCAAGATATGAAGTCTTCATCTCCTGCAACATAACGTGAATACTGCCCAACTCCCAGGCTCCAATCACGAACTCATGCTCCGTCGACCCGCAAACTAAACTTGGTTCTTGCCAGAATCACAAACTCACAGATCCCGCCGGATCACAAAAAAATAGATTTTGTTGAAGCCCGAGTCGTAATGGACTCACAAAATCATGGATTCTGCCGAATCTCGGATCCTACCGGATCCATAAGCTTGGATCCCAACGGATCCTGGGTGTTGATAGACCCCTAAAAGAAGCTGAGAACAAAGAACTGACCTTCAAGAAGCAAATTGTTGCCAACAAAATAAAATCGAATTGCAAATTAATCCCTCAAGACAAGTCTCTGTTTTGGGGAGAAAATGCTCTGTTTTCGGAAAAAAGCTAAGACTACATGTCCTATTCGACAAAAGGAATAAAGTTGAGGATAAAAGCTTTGCTAATGGAAATAAAGCAGAGATAAAATCAGACAAATCACAAGTCTTGGAGTTAAGACTTGTGAACTTTAGAATTCCTATCAATGGCTTAAGTCAGGAACGAAACTGGAGCCCAGAAAAGTGGTGGTTGGCATAATAAAAAAAAAAATATATACATGATCATCATGTAGAAAATGATTATGATAATTAGTTTGATGGGGGAAGCATTGGCCTGATCTTAGCAGGTTAAGTTTGTCAAAAAAGGAAAAAAATGTAAACAGCAAAACTGCATGAAGAAGAAAGAGTCACGCAAAACAGAGTATATTTTCTGGGTTGTGGTATACAACAAATAAAGTTGCTGATCCTCTTGAATAGGGTCGTACTCAAAACAAACCGATGTATATTTTTCTTTTATATATACGTTGGAAAGTTGTGTTGTGTATATTATTTATTAAATTTTTGCCCAACATAATTTTTGGCACGCTCGGTGGGACCCTATTTTCCTTTTCATCTCCGATTTGTATATACTGTCTAATATTTATTTTCTTCTATTTTGTGGTGTTTGCTTTTGTATAACTGTTCAAGAACAATGGCACCTCAAGTCACCATCAATTTCAACCAGCTCCCAGTAACTTTTGTGATAAAGCGCGGAATATTCCAAGCGAGGAAAAACGTGCAGATGGTCTTCACTGTTGGACCTCGATCAATTCTGGCTGAATTTCCATTGTCGAACTCAATGGAACCTCTTAGGGGCCTCGAAAGGGCAAGCAAGCCCGCCCCTAAGGCCGACAGGCCACTTACAAAGAAAGCAATCAAGAACTAGAAGCGCAACAAACGCAGAAGCGACAAGCGCCGCGCTAAATCTGGTACACCCAAGCTAGCTTCGTCACCAGCTTTAGAGCTAGCCAAGACGACCTTGAGGAAAGCTTTTCAGCAAAGGTCGTCCTCTACGGCTTGCCCTTCAATGGCTAGGCCGTTCAACCCGGTGCTGACTCCATGCCCCAGCCAAATGCCAAATCGGAGGGAACCTACACAAGGGAAGCACCGACAGCCCGAGCAACAATCCGACCAAGGCAAGCCCGGGTCCCTCATCTGACCCCAAAGCAAGTTCGGCTCCCTATTTCGGCCCCAAGGAAAGCTCGGGCCGCTAATCTACCCTTGAGCAAGATCAAGTTCCTTCCTCAGGTTCAATCCACACTTGGGCTCCTGCATCCACCAAGAAGGGGGCAAAGACAAGCAAAAAACCCCCAACCTGGATGACCCCCAATAAGCCATTTGGGGAAGGAACCTCAGGAGTCAAGAAGGCTCCTCAAGGTCGCCCTACAAGGCGGATTCTTATCGGGACTATCCCTATTGATATTCCTGTAGCCGAAGTCATGATGACCTCCTATTTAGAGGAGGAAACAATACCTAAAACTGCAAAGGTTAAACTTGTTAAACCTTCAACCTCAAGCACCTCTATTATGGTGTCGAGACTTTTGCAGGTCACAACCACTACTCCTCCTCAAAGCCTTATAAAAGGTAGGCGGCTTTTACCTCCTAGGCCACAAAATCAAAGTGATTTAACCTTTGAAGGGATCGAGTCACAGGCATACAGCGGTCCTATCACAAGATCAAGGGCCAAAGCATTATCATATACCGAGGTGGCCTTACAATCTCCAACCACCACCTTTCAGCAAGGCAAGAACCAACTGAAAGGACAAGATGAAGTTACAAGACCTGCCTTTTCCCAAGAAGAGGCATCATCCAACGTCATCCTACAAGAGCAAATCAGCGAGGATGATCAGGCTGAAAATATGCCGGTATTGGTTACCAGCACGCCGAGCCTCGAGGAGCAAATGCAAGAGTTGCAAAGGAAACTCGCAGAAAAAGAGGCTGAAATAGCTAGCCTCGCTATGCGCCTTGAAAATAGGGAGCATGAAAAGACTAATGAGGTTAGCGGTAGCAACACAGTTATCACTCGCAAGATATTAAGGAGTTGATAGCCCAAGGGATCAGGGAGCATCAAGCAGCCATGAATCCCCCAGTGTTGGGGTATAGGAGCCCATATCCAAGTCACTATGACTCAGTTCCTTTCCCCAAGGGTTACCAAAAGCCGAACTTTGAAAAGTTTGATGGAATAAATGGGTCACCGCATGAACATTTGGCCCATTTCTACTCAGCGTGCGGCGAAACTGCTTTAAATGACGCATTGTTGATTAGGCAGTTCGTACAATCCCTCAAGGGGGCCGCCTTCACATGGTATACCCAACTTCATCCAGGGTCAATACACACTTGGGATGACCTTCAAAGGGCATTCCTAGCTCAGTTCGTGAGTTCGAAGAGAAAAGTCTCTATTATAGACCTTGCTGATACGCACCAAAGGCCAAACGAGAGTGCGAATGACTTCATTATGAGGTGGAGAAGTCTAAGCTTGCAATGCCCAGAAAAGCTAAGTGAGCAATCAGCAGTTCAAATGTGTGCAAACAATTTAGACCCTCAAATTGCCACATATGTTGGTACTGCTGAGCCTCAAAACTTTGATGCCCTTGTGTCTAAGGCAAGTAATGTAGAAAGACAACTTGCTCGTCAGAAAGCCATACAACCCAAGAGGGAGGAAATCAAAAGGCTAAACAAGAAGGGAGAGTCAATGGCTACGTTCGTTAGAGCAAGCCCAAAGCCAACCAATGGCGGAAATTTCAACAACAGCAAAGGCAAACAAAAAGAGGGAGCTCGACGACTTACTCTCCAGGAAAGAAAAGAAAAGAGGTATCCCTTTGATGATGATGATGTTCAAGGGATATTCGATGAGTTAATGGCTGCAAAAGCCCTTTCTCTCCCAGAGTCGAAACGACCTGCCGAGGTCAATATGACAAACGATCCTAAGTATTGCTCATACCATAGGATCATTAGCCACCCTATAAAAGATTGTTATGTTTTCAAAGACATAATCGAAGATATGATTGGAAGGGGAGAAATTGAGATAGAAGGAGCTCCAGCCAAGGGACCCACCGCATCGTCAAATGCAACTTCAACGGTAGAACAAAAGGATGAATCTCATCCATCATCTTCAGAAACTAATAATGGGATCCCAACGGTGTCATTACCACCTCATGCGGTCCCCATCAAGTTTATTGCTGAAGATGATGTAGCAATAGTATGGGCATATCCAGATATGCCTGCACCCTCACCAGGAGCACCCACCTTATATGATTTTTACCTAGACCCAAGTCTAGAGGCATGGGCAACATCAGAAGATGAGCATGATGATAGCCTTGGGTGGCATACCTACTCCAACAGGCGATCATTTCGGCAGGGAATAGTTCGAGCTTCTCAGTCCCCAGGAGTTAAAATAAGAGGACAGAAGCTGCCTCAAAAGAAAAACCAGAAAAACAAGAAAAAGAAGTCAAGGGCCAAAAAGAAGCCAGACTTATCTTCTGAAGAGGAGTACGTGCCACCGGTTAAGACCCCGTTCACTTTAAGTGATTATATCCCCAAAGGTTTTTTCGGCAGTGACCCCTCGGATGACGACCCTGAAGAAGGAGAAGTAGCCCAATGTTGCATGGTTTCATGGGCTGATGAATGCGAAGAAGTAAACATTGAGATTCCACTCACTGCTTAAGAAGCGGACCAAATAACTCTTCGGTCCGGTCGTCAACTCCAACCACCAGAATTAGTGGGAAAAGAGAAAGGAAAAGAAGCAACACCTGATGTACCACGAATGCCGGTGAATATTAAGGAAAGGGGTGAAGATGACGTAATTCCGTCGACTGCAAATAGTAAAGGCATTACTGAGGACAAGCAGTTAAATAAGGAGTCCAAGAAGGATCCTCTTGTCTCAGTCCCTTTTCAAGTTAGTCAAGGGCCTTGTAAGGAGAAAGTTCGCTATGATGTCATCTCTCATCTTAAGCGAATCCCAGCGCGCCTAAGTGTCTACGACGCTTTACAAATGTCGAAATAGTTAAGAAAGGCACTTATTCAGGCATTAATGGACCCTGAAGACTACAAAGATCAAGTTGACCCTGTTGAGGTAGATGAGGTGTTGTCCTCTCCTTTAAACCGGTGTGCTGCATGCATGGCTTGCATAACATTCTCTGATGAGGACCTCCAGTTGGGGTCTGCAAATCATAACAGGCCTCTGTACGTCACTGGTAGGATTGGGGATAAAAGAATAAATCGAATCTTACTTGACTGCGGTTCTGCAGTCAACCTTCTTCCATTAAGAGTATTGAGGGCAATAGGGATAGAACCAAATCAATTGTCCCCAACTTTGCTCACGATACAAGGGTTTAATCAGGTAGGGCAGAAAGCCTTGGGCACTATTGCTTTGAAAGTCGAGCTAGACAACCTCTACACAGATGCTCTCTTTCATGTAATAGATGCTGATACGTCCTATAATGCCCTACTTGGTCGGCCATGGCTTCATACTAGTAGAGCTATCGCCTCCACTCTTCACCAGTGTTTGAAATACACTGACGAGCATGGCAATGAGAAAACAATCGAAGGGGACGCCAATCCTTTTCATGGAGAAGACGTTAATTACGCTGATGCAAAGTTTTACAAATCAGCGGATTCTGGGACCTCCCAAGTTCTTTTAGCCCAAGAAAAGGACAACCAAAAAGAAAAACTCAAGATCTTTACTTTCCCTCAAAAGTTCATTCGAGTTGTCAATAGTTATGCTAGTGAAGCCAAGGAATATCAAGCTCTACGGTCAAAGGTGTTATTCAAATACACACCCAAGGAGAAAAGAAGGGCTGACCAAAAGGCCTTGACACCGGTAAAAGAAATCGTGAACTCCCTTGTCACGAGTTACACATTCCCTCTTCGGCGAATTGACCAGTCGATGCCTAAGGAAAACTTGGTCATAAGAACATCGCTCGGCAACAAGAGGGTAGTTTTAAGGGGAAACACGTCAAATTATCCGATAGAAGCGTCTTCTTCTAGACCACCTCCAGGAGGGGTATCACAGTCTCGAAAGAGGAAGAAGGGCAATAATAAGAGGGGCTTTGACGAGGCTAACAAACAAATAAACATATCTCACGAAAGTGGGGTCCTAAAAGCATCATTTCAAGCAGATGTCCCTGAAGCACTCCAGGTGTCACATGATGGAGGAGTTCTCAAGTCTCATGCCACGAATGATCTGGTCTTTACACCCCAAGAGCAAGAGATGTTATTTTCCACAGATGAGCAAGTCCAACCTCGAATCTCGATTTTTCAAAGACTTGGTAAAATCAATGAGCCTAAGCAAAAGAATGTCCGAGTCAGAAGCCAGAAAAAGTGGAAGCTGAAAAAGAAAAAGCAACAGCCTCAAAGCTTCATCTGGGTTCGGGGACAAAATGATGCTAGCCAAATTGAGCAGGTGGAACAAGTTAATGTTGTGTCTGTGGCGGACGAGGAAGGTGCTCAAAATTTTGAATTTTCTTATCAAAAAGTTCCCAAGCATCACAGGATCAATGTGCTAAATTGTAAAGGGCGTGAAGAAGCCCAAGTTCACGCTAATTCACCTAAGAGATTAGATGGTGATTTAGTTGATATAAAACAAGAATCCTCTGAGGACTTTGTCGAGGCTATCCAACCAGCACCGCCGGAAATGGAAGATGGTGGTCAAGCAACAATTGATGAGCTTCGAGAGATAAATTTGGGCACAATTGATGAACCGAAGCCAATTTTTGTGAGTACCATATTAAATAATGAAGAGGTGGTACAGTATGAACAACTCCTTCGGGAATACAAAGATGTATTTGCTTGGGGATATCAAGACATGCCAGGCTTAGATCCAAGTGTTGCTGTTCATAAGTTAGCCGTGTCTGAAGGAGTAAAACCAATAAAAACGACGCTTCCGTCCTGAACTGACAATTCAAATAAATGCTGAGGTTGACAAGCTCATAAAGGCTAACTTCATTCGCGAAGTTTAATACCCTACTTGGTTGGCTAACATCGTACCAGTTCGGAAGAAGAATGGTCAACTTCGGATATGTGTAGATTTCAGGGACCTAAATAATGCATGTCCTAAGGATGATTTTCCACTACCAATCACTGAGCTCCTTGTGGATGCCACTACAGGGTTTGGAGCTCTTTCCTTCATGGATGGTTTCTCGGGGTACAATCAAATAAAAATGGACCCCAAAGATGAAGATTTAACTGCTTTTCGGACACCACAAGGCATATACTGCTACACAGTAATGCCATTTGGGTTGAAAAATGCCGGGGCTACCTATCAGAGGGCCATGACAATCATTTTTCGTGATTTTCTCCACAACCTAGTTGAATGCTATGTTGATGACTTGGTTGTAAAAACAAAAGAAAAGGAAAATCACTTACATGACCTAAGAAAGGTCTTTGAAAAGCTTCGTCAACATCAACTCAAGATGAACCCTTTAAAATGTGCATTTGGAGTCATCTCAGGGAGATTTCTCGGCTTTGTGGTTCGGAAAGAAGGGATTGAGATCCCGGATAAAGTCAAAGCCATAATCCAAATGCCCCCTCCGAGGAACTTAAGAGAATTGCGGGGCTTACAAGGAAGGTTGGCTTACATACGACGGTTCATTTCAAATTTGTCAGGAAGGTGTCAACCTTTTACAAGACTCCTAAAAAAGGATACGCCTTTCATTTGGGATCAAGCTTGTCAAAGTGCTTTTGAAAGTATCAAGCAATATCTCACAAGGCCACCTGTCCTAATGGCTCCAATACAGGGAAAACCTTTAATATTATACACAGCAGCCCTCGAACGGTCTTTAGGGGCTATGTTAGCTCAATGTAATGACCAAGGGAAAGAAAACGCCCTGTATTATATCAGCCGGACAATGGTGGGTGCAGAAATAAATTACTCCTCCATGGAGAAAATTTGTCTGGCCTTAGTCTTCGCCATTCAAAAGTTGCGGCACTACCTCTTGTCTCATCAAATTATTTTGATCTCAAAGGCAGATCCATTAAAGTATATATTGTCTAGGCATACGCTATCAGGAAGGTTGGCTAAATGGGCTATGCTTTTGGCCCCTTTTGACATCAAATTCATGCCTCAAAAGGCAGTAAAGGGACAAGCTATAGCTGATTTCCTAGCAGCTCATCCATGTCCAGATAATGAGGAATTGCCTGATGATTTGCCAGATGATGAAGTTATGCTTACTGAAATTAAAACATGGCAGCTATATTTTGATGGGGCAGCAAAGAGTCGAGGAGCTGGAGTAGGAATTGTGTTTGTCACACCATCTGGAGGACTTATTCCGTACTCATTCTCTCTCCTCGAAATCTGTTCAAATAATGTGGCTGAATATGAGGCACTCATCATTGGCCTCGAATTCACCCATGAAATGCATATTGACCAGCTTGAAGTATTTGGGGATTCGCAATTAATTATTCGACAAATAAATGGTCAGTACGAGGTAAGAGACGCCAAATTATCGCCTCTTTACAAGAGGGCAAGAAGCCTTATGAATCAATTCCTTCAAGTAGAAGTCAATCATGTACCGAAGTCTGAAAATGACAAAGCAGATGCCTTAGCAAAGTTGGCTGCTTCACTGACTCTCCCTGATGAAAGGGAAATTCAAATAACAATCGGGGAACGTCACTTGTTGGCCTCAGCTTTAGACCGTCTTGATGAAATTGAAGAAATAAATGTAGTTTCGGTTTTTGAGGTCGAAGAAGAAGCAGATTGGAGACATCCCCTCATGGAATACATTCAACATGGCATTTTACCCACTGATCCGAAGAAAAGAGCAGAGGTAAAACGGCGAGCACTAAGGTTTACATTTAAAAATGACACCTTATATCGAAAAACTTTCGATGGGGTTTTACTTAGATGCTTGTCAAGGGAGGAGGCTGCTTATGTCTTAAATGAAGTTCATGCTGGGGTATGTGGTGCTCATCAGGCAGGTCCAAGGCTTGCTAACCAAATCAAAAGGCTAGGATATTATTGGCCGACCATGGTTCAAGACGCAATAAAATTTGCTAAAGCTTGCCAAATTTGTCAAATACATGGAGATTTCATCCACCAGCCACCACAGTTACTCCATCCAAGCATATTATCTTGGCCCTTCCATACATGGGGGCTAGATGTCGTAGGACCTTTCAAGCCATCTTCCTCTCGCGGCCACATATTCATCTTAGCAGCCACAGATTATTTCTCAAAGTGGGCTGAGGCTATCCCATTGAAAGAAGTGGGGGCAAAACAAGTTGCCGACTTTATCAGGACTTATCTCATTTATAGATATGGAGTCCCATGCAAGATCATTTCAGACAACGCCCTCTACTTCAAAAATCAAGTGATGATAAAGCTTGCAGAGAAGTACAAGTTCAGGCATAGCTTCTCATCAAGCTATAATCCATCCTCAAATGGTCAAGCTGAAGCATTCAATAAAGTGCTTTGCAAGATTCTAAAGAAAATGGTCTCAAAATCAAGGAGGGATTGGCATGAACGACTACCAGAAGCTTTATGGGCCTATCGAACCACTGTTCGAACTGCAACTGGCTGTACGCCCTATAACTTGGTGTTTGGTTCTGAAGTCGTGTTACCCCTCGAGGTGCAATTACCCTCTTTAAGGGTGGCCATGCAATTCACAAATCCAGATGAAAACACTCAAGTCAGACTTGCCGAACTGGAAGCATTAGATGAACGTCGGCTAATGGCCCAACAAAGGCTTGAAATTTACCAAGCTCAAATGGCTGGTGCATTCAATAGGCGAGTCAAATTTCGCTCCTTTGGCATGGGTGATCTGGTGTTAACAATAAGGAGACCTATTGTCATCAATCGAAAGACACAGGGGAAATTTGAGCCCAAATGGGAAGGCCCATATGTAATCACCAAAGTCTTTCCTAAAGGAGCATATGAGCTCTCAAATCATGATGGCCGAATAGTATATGCCGGTGTCAATGGCAAATTTGTAAAGAAATTCTTTACTTGAAGTTGCTAGATAGTTGAATTCTACCGAACTACGAAAGGCTTGATCCCTCAAAAAGGGGGTACGTAGGCAGTCCAATGTTAAACTGGATGCAGCCACAAAAATGAATAAATCCTTTCTTCCCCTGCTTGCTAAAAAAAAAGTTTCATGGAAACATAAGGGAAGTAAAAAAAAAATGGAATGCCGATAAATCAAGGTATAGAAATTTGATGATTAAATTATCTGTTCTGTGTTAAATTTGAAACAAGGCATATTAACCTCGATTTAATTCGAGCTGTCTTTGAGCACTTATTCTAGAAACTCCAAGTTACTTCTATGCCTAAGAAAGAAACCCTCCACAATCTTTTACATTACTTTGTAGAAAGTAAAAGTACAGTAAGTCTCCTAACAAAGAGAGACCTGAAATACCCTTCTAAAACTTAGCATATGATGTGAAGTGAGGTATGGACCCTTCCTAGAAGGTGACTTGTTGAACTTTCTGATGCTATAACAACTTTTGAAGGTTGCAACTATCCAACCCCTACTAAATTCGCGGTGCATGAAATTGTTTAAGTACTGCAGAAAGGGAGGGATAAAAACAAGTTATTCAACATGAAAGCGAACATTATACGTGTTCAAGCAAATTCACACGTATAATGTCCGGGGGGCAACTGTTGAACGTATAATTTTGCATAAGTTTAAGTCAAAATTTATGTCAATAAATTCGACATGGGTCCACTTTTGGATTTTAAAAAAAAAATGGTACTGTAACTTTGGATATAAGTCTACCTATGGGTAGTCCAATTAATCCCAATCTAAATAGAAAATGTGGAAAAAAAAAATTGCAAAGTGACAATTGGGTAACATGGCACGTGAACAAGAGAACTTCTGTTTTATATAATAGTCAAATACCATTTTTTAATAATTATTTGGGGGTAGTTGCAGAGAAAAAAAATAGGTAGTGGGTACTCCACGTTCCCCCACCATCTTCACTTAACTGCATGTTCCCTACTCATTATAAAAAACCGGAGGAGAAGCAAAGTAGAGGCGGAGACAGAAAAAAAAGGGAAGGCCACAAAACTACTGGGAGCAAGAAAAAAAAAAAAAGAGAGAGTCAGAAAACAACACAGAGGAAGACAAAGAAGACGACTCGAACAACATAGGAGACCAGCAGAAGTGAAGAAGATACTAAAGCGACACTCATCATCGTCTACAACGTATTGAAGATTGAAGGTATCAAGATATGAAGTCTTCATCTCCTGCAACATAACGTGAATACTGCCCAACTCCCAGGCTCCAATCACGAACTCATGCTCCGTCGACCCGCAAACTAAACTTGGTTCTTGCCAGAATCACAAACTCACAGATCCCGCCGGATCACAAAAAAATAGATTTTGTTGAAGCCCGAGTCGTAATGGACTCACAAAATCATGGATTCTGCCGAATCTCGGATCCTACCGGATCCATAAGCTTGGATCCCAACGGATCCTGGGTGTTGATAGACCCCTAAAAGAAGCTGAGAACAAAGAACTGACCTTCAAGAAGCAAATTGTTGCCAACAAAATAAAATCAAATTGCAAATTAATCCCTCAAGACAAGTCTCTGTTTTGGGGAGAAAATGCTCTGTTTTCAGAAAAAAGCTAAGACTACATGTCCTATTCGACAAAAGGAATAAAGTTGAGGATAAAAGCTTTGCTAATGGAAATAAAGCAGAGATAAAATCAGACAAATCACAAGTCTTGGAGTTAAGACTTCTGAACTTTAGAATTCCTATCAATGGCTTAAGTCAGGAACGAAACTGGAGCCCAGAAAAGTGGTGGTTGGCATAATAAAAAAAAAAATATATACATGATCATCATGTAGAAAATGATTATGATAATTAGTTTGATGGGGGAAGCATTGGCCTGATCTTAGCAGGTTAAGTTTGTCAAAAAAGGAAAAAAATGTAAACAGCAAAACTGCATGAAGAAGAAAGAGTCACGCAAAACAGAGTATATTTTCTGGGTTGTGGTATACAACAAATAAAGTTGCTGATTGGTGTTGTTGCACTCCTCCATTACAAGTTTAGTGCTCCTGTACCCCAACGTGTTGTTCCCCAACAAAGCCCTTTTTTGTCTCACAAGTTCCTGTCAACGTTTTTGTTCGCGGGTTCGGAAAAAAAGGGGAATGAAGCCCAAATAAATAGAAATAGGGGCCCAAAATCTCTGATCATTAATTATAAGTTTAGTAGCTCTATTAATGTGACTGCATTAAATTAAACCCATAAGTTATCATTCAGTATAAGCAAACTTTTCGTTTCTACTCAAAATTAGAACTACGGTGACTTGATTCCACTAAGGATATGTAGGAAGCTCGATATAAAATTTTTCGAGTTCAGTCTAAATTGAAATCTTCAGATGGGCTCAACCCGATAACCCCCTCTTTCACAAATGACCAAAATTACAATCCTGTAACTTTTTGTTACACGTTACGTAAGCAAAGCAAATAAAAATCAAGTTTCGGAAAACATTGAATCTTTTTCAGGTCATAGGTTTGGCAGAATGGACCAAAGTCAAGCCAAATATACAACCAAGCCTACTAAATTCTTCCATTTCCAAGACATAAGCCTAAATAAAATTCGGAATAAGAACTACGTCGATTTGATCCCACCAAGGGTACGTAGGAAACCCGTAAATAAATTTCGGGTGCAATCGCAAGTTAAACAAAATTAATGGACCGACCCCATTAAAGGTTAAGTCGGAAAATTAAAAAAAAATATTAAGTGGCTAAAAATATAACTTAGCCATTTTTTTTAAAAATCCAAATACCAAAATTAAATTAAAAATTATCCTAACATAAATAGCTTAACTAAAATAAAAAGATAAATTAATTCAAATAAAATTAAAGAACTACGGCTGGTTTGATCCTCCATAAAAGAGGTACGTAGGCAACTCACAATAAATAAGTGAGTACAACCCAAATTCCAAATCAAATAAAATTATCCGTGCCATAACCTGCATATGAAGAATGTGTACGTGTAGTACCCTTCCTAGAAGGTGCCTATACGGCCATTATCTGATGCAATTAAGTTTTGGATAACGGGTGACTCGGCATACAATATACATGTCGATCCAAATTGTATAAAGTCTTATTAATACAAAATAAAACGAACAAAGAAAGAAAATAATAAAATAGAACGAATCGGAATCAAAAGGTGGTCTCCCAGACGGGAGACGTAATTAAGGAGGTTTATCCTCTTGAATAGGGTCGTACTCAAAACAAACCGATGTATATTTTTCTTTTATATATACGTTGGAAAGTTGTGTTGTGCATATTATTTATTAAATTTTTGCCCAACAAGGTGAAAACCCCAAATATATGGATGATGAATGGATGATGGATGATGGTTTGATGGATTGGATTGGATCTGGGTGATGCTCCATTCGACCCACCACCCGATCCATCACCCGTTTAGTCGTCCACTTGTTTATCTCCTATTTGCAATGAGTTTACTTTTTATTTTTGTCCTTTAAAATTTACTCATTTTTTTGGACAATTATATTCTTAATTTTATGATTTTCGTCAAAATTAATATGATGAATATGATATTTATTCCTTCCGTATACCCAAAATATTTTTTTTAAACTTTTCAGGAGACAAATATTACTTTTTTATATAAATTTGCTAACATATTACGTATAAACTTTTATCACCCGTTTACAATCCGATCCACCCATTTTCATCCGCGAATGATGGATGGATGGATTGGATTAGATTTTTGCGGATGATGGGTGGGTTGGATGAAGCGGATTAAAGCGGGTGATGGATGAGGATGATTGTTCATCCGACTCGAACCCGATCCATTGCCAGCCCTACAAGCCAACCCTAATTTAGAGTTGTTCAAACTTTCTAATATACTTTTCCACCTAAAAGATTCTCTTTACTAAGAGAGATAATCTTAAGGTAGAGCTCTTACTTGTATGAGGATAGTAGGAATCTCTTATCCATGTGCTTCTTTAGCTTGGATCATGTACAGATCATAAACCTAACCTGCCTTGCTTTATTCCTCTCCAAGTTCTCATATCATAAGAATGCATACCCAATCTAGGTAGTTCTTTGAATTGAGCTTTCCATCGAACTCATAGTGCCTCAATCTTGAGGTTTCTAAGATCGTCCCTTAGATGTCTTCGCCTCCTGACACCTCTATCCTCATTATCATAATCTTCATAAGAGGATGAATAGGAGATGTCAATGGGGAAAACATTACATTCCCTGTGATGATCGATGTCTTCATTGCTCAAATAGGAATGGATCCTCTTACTTGCTCAAGATCCCTTTTAAGCCTTCTCACTTGCTCTTGGAGTTCACTGATGGCTTTATCTCTCCTCATCTCATAGGATTTCTCAAAATGAATGGCCCTGGAATGAGAAGGGTCTTCTTTATTGGCCGTGATGGTGTAAGGATTAAAGGATTGGACGAGAATAGGTGAATCATGGAGTGTGGTATTGTCCATGGGGGGGTTGTAGGCAACTTTAGAGGAATAAAAGTTGGAAAAAGGGTTTACCACAGAGTGACAGACCATGATGTGGGCCATGGACATGCCCTGGTGCTCTGTGGCCTGGTGGTTTTATTGCCATTTTTTTGTAAAGACTTTTTTTTATAGAGTTTAGGATTGTTTTTAGGTTAGAGATTGTGTTTGAGCTATTTTAGGGATCTTTGTGGACTAAGAAGGGTTTATTATGGTAGGTAAATGAGAGTAACTTAGTGAAACTAAAGTGTATTTTAGGGGTTGATTTGGAATGAAAGGTGAGGGTTTTGATTGAATCAATGGAGATATAGGGTTTTTATTCACCAACCAAACCAAAAGAGAACCTCTAACTCTAATACTAACTTGATGAGGATCAATCGTCAAATCTCCAAGATCATGAGCATTCAAGGAGACCCAAACGATGGATGCTCTTGTTTGGATTCAATCTCAAACAATCAAAGTGAGTATGAGATTAGAGCCAAAAAATGTGATCCTAAAAGGATAAACGTTTTCCACCAATCTCTCTCCTAAAGGTTTAGAGCCATCAAAATTAAATTTTAAAGCAAGAAACTCTAAATTACCATTCTAAACTGGAGATAAAAATTAAGAGATTTTGATGGAGGAAATGACCCCCAACTCTTCAATTCATTCATTCATCAAATCTGAGTTTACATGAAAGGGGAGTAGAGGGAAAGAAGTTGATACGTTAGTGGAACAATGGACCAATGAGAGTCCTATAGAATATCCTAGGGAATAAATCAGAAATTCAAAGATAATAACAATTGTCATAAGCTGTAATTTTCAGAATTTTTTGCCATGTTCTATGGAGCACTTAGAAGACCCTACTCTACCAATAAAGGTGCTGCCACTTGAAGTCTTTTCCTTGGTGGATGCAGATTCATCCCATAATAAGAAATACCAAGGATTACGGCTGCAACCACGTCAAAGAGAGCAGAAATTCATATTGCTCCAAAACTGAATTTTATGCACACTCCTCTTAATTTTGATCATTCATCTATAAAATGGAATCCAATGCCAATTTTCAACACTTAAGGTTAAAGTAGACATCTTAGGAAATTGAGAAAACTTGGGCTTGCATAAATTCGGCATCATTAGTTGGGAACAAAACTTATCCCAAATTTAGCAAGTTTATCCATCAAAACATGCACTATCACAGAGTTTCACCATTTTAGGGAATTTAAATGCAAACATCTACTTGAAATATTTATATATCCCAATACTAGACTTGAACACCTTTTCAACGAGTCATAAATATTCAATTTTTGAACTCAAATTATGACAACAAAATAGGTCTAGGTGCTAGAATTTTGGTGTTAAATGACTCTAGTTAGGTGAAACTATCACCTTGTCTTGGCACAAAATTAAGGGAGTCTCAATATATACAGTTCAAATTTGAGGCATGTTTTTGGAATAGGCCTTTACATACTTAGAGAAATAAATATGAGCGGTATTGAAATCTAAAATTTAAATATTTTGTTGAAAGACTCAACAACACCTCCCCCCAAAAAAAAAACAAATGAAAAACCAATTATACCACGGTCAAAAAAAAAAATTGTATGTTTGGGCGTTTCCTTGATCAAGATGTGGTATATTAAGATATCTAAAAATTTAAATTATAAGATTAATTGTAATATTTCTAAAATATTTTAGCTAAAATTTTAAAACAAACCGTACGTGACACGGGTTTAAAGGCTAGTATTAATACTACAAGTCAACTTTTTCCCGAAGAATTCTGCTAGAGACATTAGTTTAATCAAAAGCTAGCTGTTTGTCCGATTTCGAATACTTTGTTATATGATTTATTTTGCTTTTTTCTTCTTTTTTTAAAAAAAATTATGTTGGATCATTGGACTTCTGACTTGAAGAACTAAGAGCATCTCCGATGATGGGCCAGGTTTTTGGCTCACCAGTGGGGGGTCTGCTTCTGTCACATTAGCTTGTGAGCTAATTTTTTGGCTCATAATTCTCCATATCTCTAATGCAAGGCTCACCACTTTGGCTCACCAAATAAAATAATACATATATCTCCCACACCTAATTATATTTAATTGGTTTAGTTTTTATGTTTTGATTTGTTATTTGGCTTTATTATTTTTGTGAAAAATAATGTAAGCTCAACAACATCGAAGTCATGGAATCCACCATTAAACATATTTTATTATGTTTTTGCAAAATGGCATTGTTCAAATCAATATAAATATTTTTTTATCTTTGAAAAATATTATTTTAAAAAAACATTCAAGCAAAAAACAGCTCATCAAATTTTATCAAAAGATTTATATCCAAAAGTGTCCAAAAGGAAAAGATGAACCACCCAAAAAAATTTCAACAGGAAAAAGTGAAATTATCCAACCCTAAATATTTTTCACCAGAAAAAAAAAAACTCGAAGCAAAAAAAAGGGGAAAAACCACGTGCTGGCGGGGCGAGTAGCTCGCCAGGGCAAGCCAGCTCGCGAGCCGTGAGGCGCGAGTCAGCCGCTATCTGGCCACGAGCGGCTCGCACGCAAGCCAAGACCCATTTTTAGCTCTCAAGCCAACTGTTAGAAATGGTCTTAGCTAGTGCTATTGAGTCAACAACTACAGTCAAATCATGCCTAAGTAAAAAAATGCATGGTATCATTTATTGAAGAGTTATAGAGAGTAGTTATGCCGTTCACCTATCAAAATAGCATTTCATGTAGACTTGCCATGGTATAATATCTAATTTTTCGATTAAGATTGAGACCAGTTCTTTCCTCTCTCATTATGTAATAGCATTTTGAAAAAAATAAATAAATATATTATTCGCGCGATAAATTTTTAATTGCTGCTGTATTGATTGATCTCCTGGACTTCGATCCATCCACTTCAGTTTTATTCATTTCATTATCTAGATCCTTCTTCTATTCTTCTGTTGAAATGTTCCGAGTTCTTCCTTGGAATTTTAGTTTCTTGTCTATAGATTTAGAGTACATTAATAATGTTAATTGTTTAAACTTTTTTGTAACTGATACGTTAAGAGGATTAATTTAGCGTACTTGGTCCACTTTCGATCCAGGCAACATTAGTTCAAATCTCAGTACTTAATAAAGATATGGAAGAGTTGTATATCTTCCTATTTCCGGGTATCTAATCCGATCTTTCTCCTTCACGCCTTCTATACACAAGGATGTCCTCATAAAGTACAATGATTTTATTTCTCCCATCTAGATCTTGGATTTATCATAAAGACTATAAGACACTTAATTATAATAGACAAAAGCTACACATGTAGACAGATGTAGAAGAGCCTAAAGACACGTCCAAGGCATACCCTACAAGAATTTTTCACAAAAACGCGTTTGCATGGTGGTACAGTTGAGGGGGAATGCTTTTTTTCCCTGGTGGTGTAAATATGGGGGGCGGGGGGGTGTCCCTGTCTTCTATGTATTTACTTCATGATCAGTTTCTTTGCGGCTGTGGCTGACCAAGGACAGACGGCACATTTGAAGGGCTATTTAGTTGATTGAAATTTAGGTTGATACCATTAATTATTAACCAGAATTTAATAGGAATAGCCAATTAAGCCAGAGATTTCAGAGAGATTAAGGTCATAAGATATGTTTCCATCACTGCCTTTATAGCCTGTAGGTATGTAGTTACATTTGCATTTCCGATGTTCCCATCTTGAATTCCATGTACCAAAGGGGATCGAATTCCATGCATCATTAAGTGGCTCCGGTTAATTGGAATATGAAAGTCGAGTATTCTATCACATTATAAATAGGAGGTCTTAGCTCAAATATGCATATATATATATATATATATATATATATATATTAATATATGAATTATTTTAATAGACATGCGAGTATACTAAAGTGAGATCTTCAAAGGTCACATGGAAACATAATTAGGGAATTATTTAGTTATATTCTCAAATGTGTGATAGCTTAACTTGTTAAAGTTGAGAGGAACATATAGTAAACGTGCACCCATGCAGTCTGAAAGTTGGGTTGGGTTGATTAGTTTGAGGGCCGACTACCCAAATACGGTTAAGGCGCGATGGGTACGTTGGGACATTTAGAGTTGTAGGATTAACTCATAGGTTATACGATTAGTCACTCCTCTCTAGGATGATTTAACTAACCAAATCGGGATAGCACAGTCTACGAAGAACCATCAGCATATGGAGCTTTCCCAACTAGCTAGCTTAATTAGGGCAAGCACCTTTATTTATTCCACCCTTTGCAAGTATCTTCCCAACAGCATAACCCCCTAAAGAAAATTCCCACAAGCAGCAACTTCATGCAGTACTCTCTTAGACACAGCAAAAGCGGCTTAACAAAATACTTGCATGGTAGATAAAACAACATCAATCAGTTTCTTCAATTCTTTACCGCAAGTGATAGTTTCTTAATTTGTTGACCAGTTTTAAATTCTACTCGCAGTCTTCAGCAACATAGGCTGGCAAATTTGATAAGTCACCCCGGAAGATGCATGAAAAAGGTAACCCGAGGTACCTTAAAGCTTAGTTTGGTTCTTAGGAAATTTGATGGAAAGAAAAGTTGAAGGAAAAAAAATGTGAAAGAAAAAAAAGTAGGGAGAACATGAATTTTTTTCTCTTATTTGAATTGAGGAAAAACTATAAGAATTTGGATGAGAAATTTAAATTTGGGAATTTTCCTCAAACTTTCCTCACAATTTTATAAGGAAAATTTTATCCCTTGTTTTCAACAATTTTTCTACCGAACTTTCCTCTATATTTTTTTTCTTTGTGATTTTCTCTAAACCAAACACCAGAAAAAAAAGTAACTTTTTCAAATTTTTTCTTTCCACCAAAATTTTCAAAGTCCAACTAGAGCCTAAAAGGCAATTCTTCAATGATCAAACCAGTCTTCTCAATGATCTGTTGCTGAATATCCAAAGATTTCACTCCAAAACATAAGTGGGGTTTACTAGGACTGGTCTTTAAATTGACATACCACCAAAAACTTGTAAAATCTTACTAATGTCAACAACATATCCCGTATCACTACAGGAAATCTCGCTATTAGCGTCGGATTAAATCGGTCGCTAAAAGCAATATTCCGACGCGAAATTCATTTAGCGTTAGATAGATATTCATTGCGAACACCCTCATTGCTAAAAAATTTTATTGTCGACTAAGAAATCTGTCTCTATTCGCATTGCATTTGGCGCCTGATAATTTATCCGACGCTAATTTGCATCAAATTGGGGTGGATGCTGTTAGCGATGAATAAGGTCATTTAGCGTTGAATTTATCCAATGCTAATGGAGACTAAGTTATCAATTGGTTGCCAAAATCCCAATAGCAATTATGTTTCCAGTTCCTTCTTAGCGTCGAATATCTTCAATTTAGCATCGGATTATCCGTTGCTAAAAGTGACGCAGTAAAATCCATTGCTAAATATCGAATTTCCTAGTCAAATATAGAAGACTAATCTGATGCTAATTTTGCACAATCCGTCACGAATTTTTTTAATATCGGCAATTTGTTTTTTTGTTTTATGCATTTCCTATACATACGCATATATTTTTCCTTTCAATACACATTTTACACATTCATAACACCTAAAACTCATCCACAAATACACAAGTAACCATTCACAACACCTCAAACTCATCCACAAACGCACGAGCAACCACCTATCTCCAAAACAAACCTTTATCTAACAAATTTCCTTGAATACACTAATCAAGGAACAAGTTCTGTTCACAGTCATGGGTAACAAACAATCTAACAAGTTCTAACAAATATCGTCTCCCAACACAAACCACAGTTCAGGGTACAAACCGTACTATCAAATTATAACTAGTCAAAAAACATTCTACCACAGTTTGTAGTGCAAACTGTAGTCACAAGTTACTAAGAGTTAGTTAGATGGGTTAGAACTAGAACCAGACAATGATTTGACTCTTGACTGGAGGCTGTAGATGAGTCTCATTGCCTCTTCAAATTAATATTGATGATCTTCCACAATTTTTTGATGATTCTTCATGGTTTTTTGATGATTCTCCACGAGTTTCGTCTGCTCATTGAGTTATTGCTGGGTTGATTTAAGCTTAGATTGTAGGTGAAAGTATTCCGAAGGAGTGTACATAGAACGGTGGAGACAGTAGAGGTGGTTAGCTTCTCATAGAACAATGTCATAGCCTTACTCGACTCATACATAGTAGATTTCTTGCTCTATCCACCTGATACTTTGCAATATAATAGCTCTGCCTCTGGTGTCCCTTTTTCAATACCTCGTTGAACTCTAAGGGCCTTATATTTTTCCCATCACAAATAGTTTATGTATATTCAAAGATTTCATAAGAGAACCAATAGAGGTTGGTTTAAGTAGTTTGACACTTGTTCCCCTTAATAAAGGTCTCGGGTTCGAATCTTGTGAATGGAGAAAATCTGTGATAGGAGAGCTCCACCTTTTATTTGGCCCATAGTAGCTCGACTCCAATTAAATGGAAGATCCAAGATCCAAGAAAAAAAAGATTTCACAAGAGAAATATATCAAACAACATAAGATAGACACCAAGCTTTAAATTCACATATAACCAAATAAGAAATTATGAAATTGTATTTCCTTGAAAAATCTGACGCCAAATTGGTCTCTATTTGCGTCTGATTAATTGTTGCCTCTAAATTTCCGATGATAACATTGAGTTTTCTTGTAGTGTATCCTCTATAGCTAAAACAAGCAAATCATCAATAAAGATCAAGTGATTAGGTTGACACGTTATGAACTTTTGATGACAATGAAAAGGTTCGGCCAGAAGCTTTTTATGTGCAATCTACTTAGAATTTCCATACAAATCACAAAAAGATCAGAGAAAGATCGAGGATCACCCTACCTTAAACCCTCTCTTGTCATGGGATTAATCTTCCAGTTTTAGTTGCTCGTTAATGTTATATTGTAGAAAGACCAATAGAAGTAACTGAACAAAACTCCTAACGGAACCTCGAACCTTTAAAGCCTTCTCAACTAATGCCCATTCCACAAAGTCATGAGGCTTACAAACATCCACTTTAGTTCTAGCTATTAGGAAATCCACTTCTGTCGTATCCATGAATTGAACAAGCTCATAAGCCAACGAATCATTATCATGCAGATTTCTATCTTTCACAAAGGTAGCCTGTTCATCAAACTATCTAGAAAAGTCAAATTCTATCAACCAATACCATGCAAATGAGTTTATAAATTACATTACGTCATGCAATGGATCGAAATTCCTCGATACTTGATGGATTCTCTACTTTTGGAACTAAGGTAATGCAAGTTACTTGAGAGTCTTATTGGTATTGAATTGAAAAACTCGTGCACAACTTGACATAAGCTGGCTCCAATAGCATAAATCATGCCCTTTTTCTATTCATTTACTGCATTTAATATCAATTTCTAAACTATCTTTTAATCAACATCCCTATATCTGACTAAAATATATCAAGGTTTGGAGATTAATATTAAAAAAAGAAAGAGAGAGAGAGAGAGTATGAAGGTTTAGACAAGAAGGGGGAAAAAATTCTATGGCAGCTAGCAAAGCAAACATCTTTTAAAACAATTGAAGTTCTTGTGGAGTTCTAGATATGTTTGACTTGTTCAAGCCCCTGGCCCAATTCTTACAGTTGAGCTAAAAATCTCCCACCATACACAAATAATTCTCTTGTCCTGACTTTACTCCACTTTATCATGTTTTGAACAATGGCAATTTTTTATGTGTTTCTAGACGCTCATACTTTTATTGCCTATTCGAGATGGGTAACGAACTGGATTGGGTCAGACTGAACTAGTCCATTAACTAAACGGACTGGATTGGATCCAGTACATTTGTTAATGAGTTGGGCTGGGTTATGGGCTAAATGAATCCAGCCCGCCCATGACCCGCCAATTACCACCTAAGGAGTGTTTTTGGTTAGTTAATTTTTCAACTAATGTATTTATAATTTTTCAACCAAATTAAACTAGTCCAAATTCAAAGTTAAAAAATATACAATCAAGCTAATAAACAGGTCGGGTCAAGTCGGTCCATAGGTGGCCAACTTTTGGCCCGGTTAAAAACAGAACAAACTTACGCTAGACAACGGTGTATAATTATTATTGTTATGTACAAAGTATTGGTAATGAGGTTAACTGATTGGAACATATAAACTAGTGTGTCAATTAGGTCAAAAAAATAATGGGTCACTAAACAGGTCATTAATGGGTCCGCCCAATCCGGCCCATTAATATGTCTTAATGGGCTTGCCCATTAATGGCCTTAGGGGTGTTCATTAAATGGTCCAGGACTGGACCGACCCAAAGACCGGGGCGGACCGGACTGGACTGGACCGGATCGAGGTCTTTCGGTCTGGTCTTTGGTCCTCTCTTTTCCTGTTTTCGGTCCTCGGTCCGGTCCGGGTTTAGACCGGGTGGACCGGACCATAAGTGTTGTTTTTTTGTTTTTCCCGTGTTAGCCTTTTAGCATCAGACAGTCAGGCACATCAGTTCCTTCTTCTTCTCGCAGTTCTGTCGAGTCTTCTTCTTCTTCCCTCAATTCTCTGCCTCGCTCAGTCGCTCTGCTTTCGCTCTCGAGTCTCGACTCCTCTTCTTCTCATCTTCTCTACCTCTTGCTCTCTGTGTCTCTGCCATCCGGCCCATCCCTATCGACTCCTCTTCTTCTCCTCGCTGGCTGCCTGTCCACTTTGTTGTCTGCTCGATCTGCTCTCCTCTTCTCACTCGTCTCCGGTCTCTACAACCACCGGCCGGCGCCTGGCGGCTCTTCCATTCCGTTGTGGGGTTTCATTTGGTGGAGGTATGCTTGGATTTGTTCATTCTATTATTTTTGGTTTTAATTTGATTTTCTAGGGTTTTTGTGATTTTTTTGTAGGGTTTTGAGAAGTATGGATGGTTTGTTTTGGGTTTTCTATGGCTCATCTGAAATGCTTATAACCTGTGGTAGTTTACTTACCTAATTTGATTTTCTAGGGTTTTTATGATTTGCTTGAAGCAGATGTCTGTGACCATTCTATTATTTGTAATTGCTTTGCTGAATTTGCTAGTTGAAAGTGAACGAACTTTGCTGAATTTGCTATGTACCGGTCGAAAAAAGAACTCTACATTCCTGGTTGGAAGTGAGTGAGTTTTTAGGCTTTGTTCGCATTCTTTCAAGTTGCAGAAAAAATCCTTTAATGGCTGCCAGGATAGGACCGGTCCAGATTCGGTCCGGTCTCGGTCCGGTCCGGGTTCTGACCGGTCCGGTCCGGTCCGGACCGAATCTCGATCGGTCCGGTCCTCGGTCGTCACCTCGGCCTTTTTTCGGTCCTCGGTCCAATCGGTCCGGTCCGGTCCGATCCAGTCTTGGACCGATGAACACCTCTAAATGGCCTAATCTATTATTGATCAGGCCCTTTATTAGCCCTATTTTGAATGGGCCGACCGCTTAACCCAATGGGTATCCGGTCCGTTGTCCACCCTTATTGCCTACGTGTATATATTTTTTACGCATGTATTTATCATAAATTAGTTTTTTAATATATATTAACTGTTGTGGCTGTTGAGAGTATACACTTTTAGAAGTATGATATGCATATTGGTTTCGAATTGCCCTTTTTCTTAACGTTTTCCTAGTGCCTATATTCATTAGCACTATCTTGAGATCACCAAATGGTATGGCGATTTGATTTGAATTTGAAATCCACTAACTTCTAAAGTATATCAGGTCAAACAATAAATTACTGTAATTGTACCAATCACCAATTATAATATGATTATGGTCTGGAATTTGGTGAATATTGTCCTCAGCTGTTTAAAATATTCTTTGGGAGTGAAATATTGTAAGAAAATTAATTAATTAGGCAGTGCTTAAATCAAAACTTAATTAAGCTAATTTTCTTGTGCACAAATCACAAGCTAGGCATCCTATATTTTATGGGTGAGTGAGTATCGGCTGAGCTGACCTCAAATCTATGTTTGATTTAGATCCTGTTTTGTAAATAGTTGTTAGCTGTTAGCTGTTAACTATTTGTATTAGCTATAATTAACTATTAGCTATTTGAATTAGCTGTTTATAGAAAAACTGTTTGGTAAAGTTAGCTATTTCTAATAAGGATGTTTGATAAAATTTCATTTAGGTCTTTAACTCTAAATTACTTCTTAATAGAACATATTTTTTTATTTATTGGTCAATTTCTTTTTAAAAAGAATTAAATTAGTATCATAGGTATAAATTAACTTCATTTGTGATCACACACCAAAAAAAAAGGAGAAAAACTTCTTTGATAAAACTTTGCTTTCTTATTAAATTCTACATAAGTTGCATTCATCATTTATCTTGTTTCTTTTCAATTTGTACTTATGTAAATTATGACAATGTTTTATAATGTTATTTTGTTATTTTAAAGTTTTTTTGATTTGTAAATTGAAATTGAAATTTATACGAATTTCTAATGATTTTATCTTCATTAGATTCAATTCATACAAAATATAATATCAAATATTATTATTTTGTATCCATTCAAAGCTCATTGTCGAGGTAATCGGAAGAAAGATTGAATAATCTATAGTGTAAATATCATAGTATTAGACATTCACAATGGTGTATGGTGAGAGAATCAAATAAGTGTGATATAATATACTAGCAAAATTTAAAAATCTATACCAAAAAGTATACTACTAGGTTAAGGAAAAAAATACAAATAATGAAAGAGACAATGCTACTTCAATGGTTTATTTTTGCCTCAAAAAAAAAATTCTACTCTTGTTAATCATCAAGATCTAACCGGGTTTGAATACTACTAAGGAACGCTTTATAATACTATATACTCTTTCCATTTTGTAAAATAATATTCTATAAATAATTAAATATAATGCAATGGCATGTAATGTAATTTGTTTAAAGTCTTAGTCAAATATGTCATTTTTACAAAAAAACTCTTTTGATCAATCTTTTCAAAAAGAGCTTTTTGGGGCCAAATAGCTTTTTCATACAGCTATTTACCAAACACCCATTTAGCTGTTTGATTTGGTCAAAAACAGTTAAAACACCCTCAAACAGCTCTTTTTTCCCCAAAAGCTGTTGTTACCAAACAATCGCTTAGGGGGTGTTTCGCAAACAGCTTTTTGATCAAAATTAACTGCTTGACCAAGTAAAAAAGCTAATATGGGTGTTTGATGAAAGAGCTTTTTGGATCTAAAAAGTTAATTTGAAAAGCTAATTTCATGAGCTTTTTGGAAGAGCTTTTTGAAGAATTAACTTTTTGTCTCACAACTTTATCAGAAACAGCTAATTTTACCAAATAATTTTTCAAAAAACAGCTAATTCAAACAGCTAACTCAAATAGTTAATAGCTAACAGCTAATACAAACAGCTAACAGCTGTTTACCAAATAGAGCCTTAGCCTACACGCTCGATTTGTTAAAATTCAAGTTAGGTCTTCTTTTTTTCTTTTTTCTTTTTTTGTGAATCAGTCGCAAAAGTCTATATATGCAAGATTCAGATTCAGATCCATAGTAACAACCCTCGTAAACTTCACTAGTTGAAGTAATTATTGGGCTTATTTATTTTAGATTTGTACATGTTCATTGTACAATTTAATTAATGTATTTTTTCATAATAACAAGTTTCCATCTTGTTTGTAAAATTTAACTCATGAATTACTATAATTTTTTAATAATCATAAAAATTTATTAATATTAACAAAAGATGATCTACAATGAGATTCATGAAGACCCTCATCAAGGTGGAAAAACGCTCTGAATCACAAAATTAGATCACCTAATTAAATTCAAACATATATTAATTATAAAAGTGCAATACACCTAATTCAAATAAAATTATCACACATATATATCATGTACAAGGCAACAATCGATAAGCTATTTCGAGTTTTCTTAAGGGCGTGTTTGACAACAGCATTTTGGATAGCGTCTGACGTTTTGACTAAGTCAATACACTCATCAGATAATTTTTAATATTCGGTAACATAGTGTTTTAACTACCGTTTTAAGTAGCGTTTAGCGTTTTAATCAGCATTTCTGAAAATATCAAAAGTAGCGTTTCATATTTTTGGCCAAAAAATATCATTTGAAATTTTATCTTTAGAAATTATCTATATCCTTTAATGTCAATTCTCATTAATCAGCTAACCCAATAATTACATTTACCGAACATATTTATTTTAACTGCTCATCTAAACAGCTATTCGCTAACAGCTAATTTAGAAATGTTATCCGCTATATGAACCGCTATCCGCTACCTGAACCGCTAATTTTGCCGAACAAAGCCTAAGTCAATTTTTTCCTCCCTTTTATTTTATGAATGCCAAGCTAACTTTAGAATCTTTGCAAGTCGATTATAAGCTCATCTGACACGTACTGAATCACTTAAATTCGTGGTGAGTTACGAGCATTCGCTATTGATTGAGCTGGTGTTACTAATTTTTGACTTGCGTAGCCAAGGACTTAAAGACGAGGTCCCCAGTGAGACGTATTGCATGCCTTTAATAAAACCGCGTTTGGTTGCAGAAAAAGAAGCCAGTTCCCTGTTCTGTTCCCATGCAATCATATTACGTGTGTTTAAGATATCACTACTTGCTTTGACAGGTTGAATAACGTTGTTATTAATCATATTTTTAGGTAAGGTAACAGTGCTGTCAACTGACCGGCTAAATTAGAATTATCATTTCCTTCCACAAGTGTGTGGGATGTATATCTCTCCTAGGAATCTTTGTCATATCCTGTTCGAGAATAATTTAGGAAGAACCCTGAGAGAAAGACTTCTCAAATTGTATTGTTTACCTTTCTTACAAAAAAAAATATATATATATATTATATGTGTGAAATTATGACCCGTTATGATACTACCTTCAGCATCCACCCGTCAACAAGACGTAGAGAAAGCTTGGTTCTGAAATTATTCATTAATTAGCCCCCTTCTAAAAAAAGAAAAGAAAAAGAAAAAAAGGAGTGTTGGAGATGGCAATGTTGACTTGTTGAGGGGTATATGAAAAAGTTTTATTATGCTTTTTTTTTTTTCCCCCCCCTTTGGGTGCATTGAGGTCATACCCCCAAATCTGACATGACATATATAACAACAACATCATGCCTGAAAATCTTAAAGGGTGGTTTGATTATTCGTTGGAGGGTAATGAATTGAGTAACGAAATATCCTTTTGACAATCGGATGGCATGTCAATATAAGTGGTCGACTATGACCATCTAGTACTATATCTTTTCTTAGTTAGTTAACTAATATAATTTAGAATATGTCTATTTTACCAGTTAAAACTACTGACAACAAGTTGCTAATACTGCTAAAGAGTGATTAGCGGTTTTAAAAATATGTATACAGGCTTAGTAGGAGGCGGTACGAGTAAAATTGTAAGCAATAAAATGTGGAAAAGGAATAATAGGGAGTGGCAAGCAAGTAAGCGGTATAAATACTAACTAGTTTTGAATCCGTCCGTTACACGGATTATTTTAGAATTTTTAGTCCAATTACAATTTATTGTCTAAATTTTGTAATTAATTTTGTTATTAGTGTTTATTAATGTTTAGTGATCGAAAATACGTTCTTATTTATCAATTATTAAAACTTTTTAATTTTCTTCTTTCTTTATAAATACAACTTTAAATATAGTTTTAATTGTGTCTTGAATTAAATCATAAATTATCTTTTTAAAATAAACATTGAAGCATTAATTGTATATACACATTGAAAATCGGCGTTGCGGCCGCTTCGAATCCCTTAATGTGGAATGGAACAATGCAGCCGATCAAGCCTTTTGGCTTGTTCTCCCCAGGGCACCAACAATGTAAATTTTAATTGACTATATTGAAAATAGACTATGATTAACTTAATAAAAACTTTATAATGATTGTATTATTCGGTACATTTTTGGATGTAAATAATTTCTTAAATTTTATTTTGAATAACATAGTTATAAAAACCTATTAAAAGATAGATAACTTGTTAGTAATATTATTATTTTATAACATTTACTTTTAATTTTGATTAAAAAAAATTGAAGATTTGATTTGGTATTAAATCAGGAGCTTCCACTCTTAGAAGTTTGCTAAGTAGAATTAGATGGAGTCTAAAACTTTTATTATAGCTACATTTGAATTTTGATCCCTACACAATATATAAGTTAGTCATGTAACACTTCAAGTTAAAAAATCATTGATAAATTATTTTTTGTATATATCAATAATAATGGTAATTGTTGTTCATTTTAATGTTATTGACATGTCACAATAGTCTTGATAGAAGAGAAAACAAAACAACACATTCAATTACGTATTAATTATGATAGTCAAAATATAACTCCATTTTTTTAAATGTAACATTTATAATTGTAATAAATTATTTAGGCTTGGAATCAATTTAGAAGTAACCAAATCTTCTAAATTTCGTTGTTTAATATGAGTTTACCTTATATATTTTCACTTTAATATATATATATATATATATATATATATATATATATATATATATATATATATATGTAGATTTATTTTTTCAACTGGTGTCACATTGTGTAGCACTAGGCTAGATTCCATGTTATGGCGAGAGTACAACTTTATATAGTAATGATGCTAAAGTTAGGCAGAGTTCACCAATCAAGAAGCTAATTAATCTCATAATCGTAGGACGCATACACTTTAACAAACTGTGGGTGAGAGCAATAATAATATTAGTTAAAAGAAGTAATTAAATATAGACAAAGAACTAGTTCGTTCATGCACGTATCACCTAGAGAATGTTTCGAATTAAGTGTGCTTTACTTTTCGGATAGGTTTGGTATAATTACATGATTATCTATCTATCTATCTAGCTAGCTAGCTAGCTAGCTAGTTTGATTACGTTACGAATCATTTTAATCAACGTGAGACTTCTATGGTGCACAATTCAAGGCTATTGGTTAAGCTACTTAAGTTGCCAAAGAGAATAGCAACACGCACTAATGCTTCTCCAACAAACACGAATTAAACAACTCACCAACCACGGAATAATTGGGAGGACTTAAGAAGGGGAAAACTAACAAATAAATCAATACGTTAAACAAGAACATACCCTTAGTCATGATATTGCGATCAATTGAGTTGGCTGCAAATTAATAATACTTGAAAATTGCACATTAATATATTATTGATGATTATGCAAACAAACTATCAAATTTTCTCAACATACTTTATATATATTACTAACACACTTTGTGGTAAACTTTTAAGAAAGTATCACAACCTGACATTTAGTACTCTAAACAAGGATGCGTATATAGTACTCTTAACTCTAAATACTAGAAAGATGTTTATGTAATAGATTGATTTAATTAGTTTTCATTTGTTCTTCTTGAATAAGGTTTTAAATTCGAGTTTTATAAACCAAAAAAAAAAAAATGATGAGAGAGCGTTTTTTCCTTATGAGCCAACAATAGCAGCTCTAATAACTCAACTTCAGTTGAATAGAGCTTTTAATTAAAATCCAACAAGAAAGAGGTTTTTGAATCTTGTGAGGGGGGAGGGGGCGTTGGTTTGTTTTGCACCTGCAGGGTGTTCGCCTTGTAATTACAGGGTGCTACATATGTATGCATATATGTTGTATCACCATGATCATTATCATATATTAATGGATGCACATATGTTGTATTATGGATTATGATTGGTTACCTCATATCTATCTGTCAACAAATTCACAAATGACTCTTAGAAAAAGATAGATCGTATATACATATATATGTCAATTTAATTGTTCAATTTATATTTTGGTCAATCAAAATAATTCTTTGGTTGTAAGTAATAAAATTAAGAAGGTAAACTAGTGCTCTTTTGGAGCATACTTCGCATAAAATTTATAGTCTATGATAAATTAATCAAGGTTTGTTACAAGTGACTTTTTGTGTAATTAGTAAGAATAATACATTAATTAATAATGAAAATCTTTATAAATATGTATACTAGTCTCAGTATTATGTTAACATCTATATAAATTCGTTGCCTGAAAAGAGAGGAAATTTTTTATTTAAAAAAATCTCTTTTTTGTCGGTAAACTAGTTCAATTAGTAGTTAATCTCTTATGGAAGACCTAATAGGAAAAGAAATAAAAGGCGGCAGGAAGGTAAAGAAGGAAGAAACTCTCACATATGTCGGGTAGAATTTAAGCGCAATAATTATCTGACCTTAGAAGGGACTAATCCCATTAATGACCTTTTGATGGCGTTGAAAAGGACAGCTTGATCCTGATGCACAATGTAGTTTAGTCTTATTTTAATCTTATTTAGTTAATATTCAGAAATATTTTAATTAATTTTCTTAACTGAAAATTTTATTTTGTTATTTCAGTTATTTCTTTGTACAAATATAATGTTTATTTTAGGTATTATATATACAATTTTAAATTAATTGTTATTCTAAAAAATAGTAAATTAAAATAGTCATAACTTGTGGGTAGCAACTCATTCAAAACATGAATACTCTGTTTGGTAATTAGGTATTAGCTGTTAGCTGTTCGCATTGGCGGTTAGTTATTTGTTAATTGTATTAGTTAATTGGCTTAGCTGATTGCATTAGCTATTTTTAGTTAAAAAAAGTGTACTCAAATTAGCTGTTTCTAGCAATGTTATTTAATAAAATTTCTCTTTTGCCCTTAACTTAGTTTCAATATTTTTTTTAACACCATTGTCTTTATAAATTGTATATTTATTTTTCTTCCAAATATAAATTTAAGAATTATGTGTTATATAAGATTGCATTAATAACTTTACCCAAGTTTGGTTATGACTTATGACCATATTTTTCTTCATTATAGTTTAATTTTCTTTAAATAATACTTGAACTTTATGTGACAAAAAGTACGAAAAAAGACCCTATTATCAAAGATTGAATCCACGGTCACGATCTAACTCGCACTAAATAAAGGAAGAAGAAGAGATGGGCACACTCCAAGAAAAAGATCAAATAGTTGAAGACTTGGAGTAAATCGCCTCACACAGGTCTTTTTTTTCTACCCGACTAATTGTGAAGATGGAAGAAGACGAATAAGAAAAAAACAAGGCAGCTAAATAAAGAATAAATTAATAAATAGATGGAGTTGGCTCTAATAGCTAAAAATGATTCAATAGAAAATAATAGATTTTTATCGTCAATGACATTTGAAGTATTTTTGTTAAAACAATTACAGTCAATGCCATTTTTTATTGTACATAGCAAGAATAAGATCAAACAGTCAATTACCTCAAACAGAATTTTTTTAACCCGAAAAAACTCTAAACCAAACATCACAGAAATAACTTAAAAATCTAAGTACGACTTTACGTTTAAAAGCCCACCGTGTTGTGCTTGTCACTATTTATACTGTCCTTTTCTCCATTCCCCAGCGCACGAACACTAGACAAGTTTTTGCATTTATACTTTGACGACACTTTTTATACGATCTGTAGTATTTGGAACATCCAGGATACTGGAGGCCAGACAACTTCCAGGAACCAGATTTACGATTAAAATACAGTCAATTGGAATTGGTAACCCCAAATCCCAATATTTGAAAATTTTGACTGTTTTCTTTGCTTCCAAAACCCTCGCTTTTCCTTGTAAAAACAAGCCTTTTCTCTCTCCTCTGCCCCTCCATCTCCAGCTGTTCTCCCTTTTCTTTGGACTATCTTATATATGTCCTTCCCCACCCCTAAAATCACCTACCACCTTCACTGGTTCACCCTTCGTAATCAATTAGTCACTCTCTCAAATATCAAACGACCTTCCACCTCTCAAAATCTCCAAAATTATTTCAAAAATCCCTGCTCTTTTCTGTCTAATTGCCGTACTAACACTGCAAAAGCTGTTCTTACAATCAATTTAGTAATGGGCACTTCGAAAATTAGCGTAATGTTTCTTCTTCACTTCCTTCATATATGCTCTGCTTTTGCCCATTCAAAACAGAGCTCAAATTCCCCTGCTTCTGCCATGTTTGCGCTTAAAGCTATCCAAACCGGGTCAGTGCCTCGACCCGCAAACAAGCTCCCTTTCCGGCATAACGTGACTCTAACAGTGTCTCTCCTCGTGGGCACGCCCGCGCAAGCCGTTACGATGGTGTTGGATACGGGTAGTGAGCTCTCCTGGCTCCACTGCAAGAAAAACCCGAATGTCACTTCCCCATTCGACCCGGTTCGATCCACGTCTTATGTTCCGGTTCCCTGTACTTCCTCCATTTGCAAGACCCGGACCCGGGATTTTACCTTGCCCGTTTCCTGCGACCCCAAACAGCACTGCCATGCCATTGTTGCCTATGCCGATGCCTCTTCAATGGAGGGCACTCTTGCCATGGATAATTTCCAAATGGGCGGGTCGGTTGTGCCTGGGGTTGTATTCGGGTGCATGGATTCGGGTTTTAGTAGCTCCGATGAGGATTCCAAGACAACCGGGCTGTTGGGTATGAACCGGGGTTCGCTATCGTTTGTGACCCAAATGGGTTACCCGAAGTTCTCGTATTGCATTTCGGGTCAGGATAGTTCGGGTGTACTGTTGTTTGGGGAGGTTGATACCCCTTGGCTTACACCTTTGCGTTACACCCCGTTGGTTCAAATTTCGGACCCATTACCGTACTTTGACCGGGTCGCTTACTCGGTCAAACTTGAAGGGATTAAAGTTGGGGGAAAACTATTGGCTTTGCCCACAACTCTCCTGGAACCCGATCACACCGGAGCCGGCCAAACCATGGTTGATTCGGGTACTCAATTTACTTTTCTTCTTGGGCCGGTGTACCGTATCCTGAGGTCCGAGTTCTTAGCCCAAACAAAAGATAAAATAAAGGAACTCGGGGACCCGAACTATGTGTTCGAAGGGGCGATGGATTTATGTTACCGGATCCCCTTGACTCAAGCGGGTTACCCGAATCTACCAACCGTGACATTACTGTTTGAGGGTGCCGAAATGAGCGTATCCGCGGAGCGGTTATTGTATCGGGTCCCGGGTGAAGTGAGAGGATCCGATGGGGTCCATTGCTTCACATTTGGGAATTCGGATCTACTTGGAGTGGAGGCATATGTGATTGGAAATCACCATCAACAAAATATATGGATGGAATTTGATTTAGAAAAATCTAGGATGGGATTGGCGGAGGTTAGATGTGACGTGGCCGGTCAGAGATTAGGTCTGGGCCTATGAGATAGTACTAAAATAGCTGTGTCCCCTCCCCCCCTCTTTCTTTTATTTTTATTTTTATTTTTTGGTCTAGGAGGGACACAGTGGCGGCAGGAGCATTGTTTGACTAACGATGAGTAGTTTTGTTCTGATAAAATCTCTCTTAGAACTGGGTCCACTTCTATAGAGGGGGCACTTCATCTAGTGGTCTTGTTTAGAATCGCCAAGGGCACCTACTGTCTTTTGTGTAGAATTTCATGTGCTTATTTCTTGTGTATAAGGTATGGATGATTAATGTTGTACCTCTCATTAGTAATAAATTATTCTTTGCTTAAGCTCATTTGACTTGCCTTAGTGTACTGATTGTGAGAATTAGTTCATAGGATACAATTAGTGTGATCATTGCTTCGCTCAATTTATTTGACATTTGTTGACCTTAAACAAGTCTTAAGTTCGAGTGTGGTTTCTTGATGGCCCAAAAAAAAATGATATGAGTGCTTTGTACTTTATAGGCGAACATTGAACTTGACTCCTATTCATGAAAGTTGAAGAGTTAGAAAGAAGGGAAAAAAAATGCAATTAATATATAAATCAAAGGGAGTTTGAGCAAGTGAAGCATTCTAAATGAAGTATCTCACTAAAATTCAGGTGTAGAAGACAAAACATGAAGGGAGTGCATTTTGCAAGAACTGTTAGCAGATTGAAGAAGATCAGAGCAGGTGGAGGGCAAATTAAAATAAGTTAGAGTAGATGGCAAATTTAATAAGCAGAAAATAAATAGATCCTAAATCTTGTGAGGAAGTGCAAGAGGAATTGCATTATCACTCGCTAATAGAAAAATAAGCAATTCCTGTTGTAGTGATAGATATTCTGATATTACGCGTGATCCAATTAAGGCTATTAGGCTAGTGGTTTCTTTGAACTAAGTTAATCAATGAGTCTCCAAGAACCTAAAAGTCAACCACTCAGCTATTATACAAAACCAGAAACTGCTTGTCATTTGGCATGGCTCCTGTGTCATGCTTAGAGCTGGCAAAAAGTTATCCGATTCGAATATTTGTATTTCTCTGATTCGAAAAAATTGGGTACGGTTCTTAATTTTTCGTCTGAATTTTGAATCAGGACACAATATTTTTTATATTTCTATTGTACGAACCTGATTTTGACTCGACTCGGAAAAAGCCGGATATTAGACATCAATTTTTTGACCGAATTTTGACATTGTCCGATATTCCGACTCAAATTCGACCCGAATCCGAATATTTGCCAGCCATACTTCACCTTTGGCCTCCCCTTGAAATTCAAGCCCCTTTCCTTGTGGTGGGGTAAGTTGTTCATCTGTAAGTTTTCTTCGTACATTTTGATGTATAGGCTAAGACTAAGAGTAATATAAATGAGATAAAATGTCAGATCAAGCTTTGAGGACCATAAATTATTCCTATTATAAAGACCCAACAAAGTTGATAAGTTGTTGGGATAGACCAGAGGGAGGGATAGGGGTGCCACATGTGACCGGCCCATTGTGTTATGGGTTCAGCACAACTCCTGAGGTGCTAGGATTGCCATTGGGGTTTCATTTCAGACGACATGTAATTTCCCCCTTGGTTTACATTTATTATCTCTTGGTCCTCCTCTTCAATTTTAGACTATAATAGATAAATAAAAATTAATGAATAAAGCAAACTTTTAGCATACAAATGTGTTCTTCTAGTTTAGATCATATACTAAACTTGAATGGTCAATAATAAATATAGCGACAAACTTGAATAAAATTCAAACACTTATATGTAACTATCCGTAAAATCAAAATTGATAATGGCACATATTTTACAAAATGTATGGGTGGTTAATGATAGTATTTTTCTGACTACAATACTAACTATTCTCCATCGACAAGTGTTTTTCATAACAATATTGCCATATCTCATATGTGCAAAACAACAAAGCTGTTAGCAAAATCTACCCAGAGAAATTTTGCAGCTGTGGTGCTGTGTTGTAGAAGAGAAGCAAAGACAATAATAACACAACCACCAGGGGAAACAAACATGATATTTTGTACGTGTCTGTGCAGGGCATGGTTGGTAATGGTATGACTACTTTTGCGATATTATGTCACTTCTGATCTGGGCAAAAGGGCCTCGTAACACCCTCAAGTTGGCATCTTTTTTACTTGTTTTCTTTTCAGTCTATGCTTTTGGTCTCTTTTATGGGACGTGGATTGGCAATCAAATCGACATTCCTCATGGACTTTCAGTGGTTATGGGATCCGCAAGTAAGCATCACATGGAACAATGACAATTTTGATTAAGACTTTTAGCGCGCCTTGCAAGAGTTTGGTGTTCCATGGGACGTTGATTTTCCTTATAAAGATAATGTTTTTTTTAATGGTGTTAGTTTATAGTATGATGTTATAATTGGTAAAGTTTGATGAGACTTTTACTGATTAGTTATATTTTGATTACTTTTGTTGAAAATCTAACTCAATCAAGAATGAAAAAGGGAACTGTTTACTAGGATTAAACGTGAAAATGGATCGTGCTTGGGCTAGATGAGCCATAATTTTATTGCGCATCAGCTTTTCATTATGCATTGATAGAAAATGATATCTGCGTATATTTTAATAATTTTCAGGTTTTTTACTTGGATAGTAATATACGGGGTAATGCTTATAAAGATTATTGTCATTTTCTAATTGATCTTTGCTCTAAGTGTCTTGTGATTTTTGATTATCAATCTTTAAAAAAGAATATAGAAAAGTGTAACCTAGAGGTTGAAGGAGCGATAATTTTAAAGAGTGTTCTCAACCAAAGAAAATTTAGGGCACGGGTTGTGAATTTGATAGGTCATGCATGATGCATGAGCCTTAAAATGTGCGGGCTGAAAGGCCCAATTAGCTGCGGTTGGAAGAGTCTCTCCCTCTCTCTCTTACACACGACAGAAACGACGTGTTGCACTTGAGCACCCTGAAATTAATACGACAGAAATTTCCATAGGAAAAGGAAAGAAAAAGGAAAAAGAAAAGGAAAAGGTAAAATAGAGGCAGATAATCGGAACAAAAAAGCTGACGGGAGGCTCGCCAAGTCAAATCGTTGGGCGTGAGTCGTGAGAGAGAATGAGCGACACAACTCGGCCCCAACGCGTCCGAACGCGTCCGAGTCAGATCGTCGCTCCTTTTCTTCTTACTCTGCATCTTCATCTAGGGTTCTGATTTCTTCCAATTTCTCCCCCATTTTTCCTGAATTTTTTTTTTTTATACCCGACACATTCATCATAGGAATAAGTCTGGTAGCGTAAAGGTTTCAATTTGATCAAGTTTGGCCGTTGAAATTTGGTTCTTCTTCCGTTTCTGATTCTCGGAATCGATTTTTTTGTAAGTTATCTTCGTCTCTCTCCCATTTATATTTCAATTAGTTTTTGCATTTTTTCTATTATTTCTAGATTTGTTAATTCTGAGATATGGAAACGATTAGGGGTACTTTGTTTAGGTTTTGTCAATTGAGGGGATCTGAATGTTTGAGCAGAGTTCAATTTCTGCAATTAGGGTTGTTGGTAGGAAATCAATACGCTTGTATTTGATTAGAAAGAAAGCTCATGATGTTTTTGGGAATGGTTGTTATGAAAATCTTAAAACATGGTTACTCAGTGAAGGCATGGCGATTGGCGTTCCTTTGAGCTTGATTGATTCAAGGGTCTTCTTTGTCTCCGTAAGAGTTGGAAGAATTCATTTTTTCGCTAATTGAAACTTTCACGTTGTCTTATTTATGTGTCTTGTTCTTGTAAACAAGGATTTTTTTTTTTTTGGGGGGGGGGGGGAGGGTGAGGCTATTTCTATCATGAGAATGGAGAATGGGATCCATTTCAGTGTCATACACATGAATCATGATTGAGTTAATTGAATCTCTTTTATGAAATTGATTCAAAGATTGTCTTGGCGGCAGGTAATTTATGTTGCAGATCACATATTTGGCTTTGGTTGTCGTGTTTTCCGTTTAGCTTATTGAGGGAGAGTTCTTCATTCCACCGATAAGAGAACATTGCTTTTGGTGTTCTTTCTGTGAACTTCGCAACCATGAGCTTTGTTTTTCGAGGGACTAGAACCGATATTGAGAATGCATTTCCTGGAATTATCCCAGAACGGCGTGTGGTATGTTTACATTTTTTTTTTGTTCTGTTTGGTTTCTTTTTCTCCATTTTTTTTTGAAAGGGGGGGGGGGTTTATGTTGCTTGTTTCCATGTGGGGTTTCTTGAGTGTACAATTCTGAATTTATGTTGATGAGCTCTGAACATCTTCTGCTGTTGTGTTGATCAGCGTATACATGCAGCACGGCCAGTGAACACCAATTCTCTTGCATTCCTTGTGACCGGTACGTTCAGACGATTCTATTATATCATATGCGGCATTACCAATTCGTTCCTTTTTTTTGGGGCATAGCAATGAGCTGTGGATCTGATCAAATTTAGGTGTCGATGCATTTGTTTGTTTCTGTAACAGTACTTTTGCTTTTCATGATATTAAATTCGCATCAAATGTCACCAAATTTTTTGGTACGTATTGTTTCCTTCTGAGCTGTTTTCTATCATGTTTGCTAAACTCAGCCATTGAAGGATGTCTGATTGTTTTTGCTTTTCTCCCCTGACTTGGCAGCTCTGGCTGGTGTTTGGCTTCTTTTTGATGGCCACTAGCCTAAGAATGTATGCTACATGTCAGCAACTTCAAGCTCAGGCACAAGCTCATGCTGTAGCAGCCAGTGGGCTACTTCGTCATACTGAGCTGCGCTTGCATATGCCTCCATCTATTGCATTCGCATCAAGAGGGCGTCTGCAAGGTCTAAGGCTGCAGCTTGCACTGCTGGACCGGGAGTTTGATGACTTAGGTATAACAATACTATATTGCCTTTTGCCTGGCATCGAATTTAAATGCTAAAGTTTGTTCTTCGTTGTCTAACTATTAGATAGCACTCTGCTTCTATATCTATATATTGCTTTGGCATTCTGCATGGTTTATTACGACAAAGGATTATGTTTCATGGTGATCTCTGCCATGCAGATTATGAAACTTTGAGAGCATTGGACGCTGACAATGCACCTTCAGTTCCTTCGATGAGTGAGGAAGAGATAAATGCTCTTCCTGTTCACAAGTATAAGGTTGGCAGTTCGCAAAGGTGAGATTGCTTATGTAGCTATTCTGTGTTCTCTCAACTTCCCTATTATTGTTCTTATGTTGCTGAAAATTTGGGACATTAATGTCCTTATTGATGCCTTCATCTAGCGAGGATTTCAAGTTTGGGTATCGACTTTTCCCAAGCATGCCAGCCCTCACATGGACCCATTCCTGTTTAAACTATAAAAATCACTAAGGCAGTCCTAGAGCATGTTTACATATTGTGTATTTTAAATTTTGTTTTTCATTGCAAGAAAACTGTAGTAAAGTTACTGCTGAGCTCCAACATTTATTGTTTATCATTATTTCTTTGTTGTTTGCTGACTAGACATTAGTATACTTCTAAACCACATGATAATATGCAAGGAGAACTTAGTTTTTCTTTCTCCTGGGATCAAAACTGTGCAACTCTTGTTACTAACCTATATTCAGTTTTTTCTATCATTATTTCTTAGTTTGTTGACCTTCTTCTTGTGTCTTCTTAATTGATTTGGGATTTTGTAACTGGATAGTTGATTGTTTGAATGTTTGTGGCTATGCCTATTTGATTACATCACATCATATCGCAAGTTTTGATCACCACCCTCTTGCACTGGTAACGTAGAGTTTGATGTTTGGGTTGAAACAGAGGAAGCTGGGTCTATTGTTTAACTATGCCCTATTTGAGGGTTCTTGTGGGTTGTGAGTGTAGAAATTTATTTCTGCTCTTAAGTGGAAATAGCTGTTGGCAATTTGGAGCTTCTAGCTGAAAGAATTGTCAGTATACATGGAAACTCTATCTTTTATGTATGTACACCATGGATACTGATTTCTTTAATAGATGCTGAGATGAACAAAGTAGGGGATTTTTTCTTTAGATGTATCTTTCTATCTTTTTTGAAGAAATGTTGCCACTAGGCTTACAGTCAAGAGTACATCATATGGATTTTTTTTTTTTTTTTGGGGGGGGGGGGGAGAGAGAGGGAGGAGGGTAAAGCAAGTAACTGGAACTTAGGAGGCTTTTCTAATCATTGTTCAGTGGGCTAACTCTTTTTTGGTTGAAGCTAATATGTTTTCTAGTGTGGTTTGCTGTTGTTAACTATTAATTAGAATGGGCTAATGAAGTAAACAAATCTGTTTTGTTCAAACAGTGACCTGGCAGCAACGCAGCAGGCCTCCTCATCATCTCTTCAGGTAACCCTTCATTGGTGTGAATTATAATATACTTGACACTCAGGTCAGTGAAAATCTTTTGTGGGAATAACTTATGAGAGTTGCCTTTGTATAACCCTCCCATAAAATAGTGTCATAGAAATATATGAAAAGGTTTCTTGAGGGCTTATGTTCCTGGTTTGTAGATGTTGACATGTGTCACCGTATTTTTGAAGGGTGTTACACAACAGTTCCGAGCTGCTGGAACTAGAAAGTTTGATGTTGGCTGTGTTTATTTTTGTTCAGCAAGAGCACTAACTAAGCCCATCACATGCATTGTCTTTGTTGTACACTAAACTAATTGTAGCATAATAGTAAACGTATTTTGGGGAGATATATTGGCTCATTGAGAATTGAACTGAATAACAATGTTTACTTGTCTGCCTGTCTGTCATAACATAGTCTCAACTATGCTCATAATTGTCATTTGTCATGCATTTATTGCGGGATTCTATTTGGATGTTTGTATAGTCTCAACTATGCTCATAATTGTCACTTGTCATGCATTTATTGCAGGATTCTGTTTGGATGTTTGTCATCTATTGATTTATACACTCAAGTTATACTGTTTCTGTTTCTGGTTTTTTTTTCCCCCCTTCCTGTGTGCCTTTTAGCTTGTCTTTTGTGGTAACACAGAAAAGGGAAAATTTCCTCCAGTGATCAGCCATACTTTGTAGGGGGGGGGGGGAGTTGAGTCCTCCACATGGCATCAGAGTGAAAGCTTGAAATAAAGATGGCTATGCATGGAGTTGAATGGACTTTGTAGCATAAGTGCAATAATCTATTTCCTTTTTCTTGTTCTTTTCTGATGCATTTCTGGAAGTTTGTTCCCAGGTCTTGATGGGCATCATCCAGTAGACAGCTGTTCCTTTGTGTTAAGACTGTTACCGTCACTGTAAAACTGCCTTGAACACCCCCCCCCCAAAAAAAAATCAATCTGAAAAATATGAAAAAGGGGAATGACAATTGGTTAGGGGTATAGCCGAATGCCATTAGAAAGAATTGGGAAGCCTTGAAATAAAGGGCTTTGTCAAATCCCATTAGAAAGAAGTTGGGAGCCTTGAAAGAAGGGATTTTATCACTCTTTTATATTAGTTTGTATCCTATCAATGTTGTTTCCGATCATTAAGGCACTGCTCCTTGGTTCTGCGAAGAAGCAGTTTCTACAATGTGGTGAAGCTCTAAACCGTCTTAGATGTCTTTTAAGACGGATATTAGCTAATGAGTCAGGGTTTATCTTCATATCAATGGAAAGCATTTTGTATTATGTTTCTTGTTCTGCCTAACATACTGATGAATTAGTTTCATTGTGGCTTAGAGCTTTGCTTCTACAAGGACCGTCCTCTCCTGGAGGGGGAGGAGGGGGTTGGAAGAAAGAGGGGGGGTTGTGTCAGTTTGCTAAAGAAACTTAACACCCGTTGCTTTCTGAGGGGATTTGTTCCCCCGTACGATCAATATCTGGGGGGTTGGAGATTTACATTCTGGAATCATGGTTCAACTACTGTCTTGTCTGACATTTTTTTTTTGGTTAAATTATTTTTTTAAAAGAAAACTTTTCTTGGTGGTAGTTCAGTATGAGCAAGTTTGGCTGATTTTATCTGCAAGAACTTCACTGTGTCATTCCATTTACAAGGTTTTTACCTGCTTCTAACTTTGATGCTGCAGAAACAGCAGGACATTTCCATCGATGTGGGCAATTCAAAGGGAAGCTGTGAGGATGAACTTACGTGTAGTGTGTGCTTGGAGCAAGTGAATGCGGGAGAGCTAATCCGTAGCTTACCATGCTTACATCAGGTGAGCGTTACTGGAAATACATTTATGCTCATCTTCTCTGCATTTGCATGAACTGGTTAACTGTGTTATTAATGCTACCATGAACCGTAACCTGATATTACCTCAGCTTGATATCATATGTTTGGAGGCAACAAAATATCTGTTTTCTCCTCCCCTTTCACTGTTAATTGGAGTTAAAACAATTGACAATGAAAATTATAGATCCAGGCAGAACCTTGGACTTACAGCTAGCAATGATATTCTTGGTCCTGTCTGTCATGTTAGGACATTAGAGGACTTAAGCTTCCCTGCCTGCCATCCCCCTCCATTAAAAAAGATTAAGGGAAACAAGTAGGCCCTGATCCAAAAAATATTCCATCCCCCTCCACCCTTGAAAGATATTTTTTTTTTTTTTAAGAAGTTTCTTTTTTGTTCAAAGAAATCTTATGCTGCGAGATTTTATTTTGTGTAGTATCACGCTAGCTGCATTGATCCGTGGCTGAGACAGCAGGGAACATGCCCCGTGTGTAAATTCAAGGTTGGGGGTGGTTGGCATGAAGATGCCCAAGATGGCATAGATGCTTCATACATGGTTTAACGAGCCTTTATACTCTACTCTTTTAACGTAATATTAGCCTTGTTGTGTTTTAAGTACCTGTAAACTCTTAAATTACAGGATGTCTATGGCGTCCCTGTGATGGCACTACTATGAACACCCTGTACTTAGGTGACCGGAAACTGAAATGAAACTAACTGATTCTTCAAAACAGACCTAGAAAATCTGGGGCTTAAAGTGATGTTGAAGAAATACTACGTAGTATATGAGTAATTTATCAGGCGACAGTGTAGCTAAGCAGCGCTATGTGCAAACTGTGGTGTGCATTTGCAGATCTTTGGCCTCTTCCTTTATTTTTTCAACAATCCTCGAAATATGTATTACTGTAATAGGTGGTTAGAGAATGAGCAAAGCCATCCAAGCCTTAAAGCTCATTTATTGTACCCGATATTTTGTTAGATTTGCGACCTCATAGCTGATGATAGTCAATTTTTGGTTTTAATTCGGATGTTTGTAGTTGAGAAGTATTTAATTTATAAGGCAGAAACTCATGGGAGTTGAATCTCTAAACAAGCTCATGAAGCGTGTGGGGGCTGGTGGATTCAGAAAATTTGTACACATATCATTGAATTTCAAGATATTGGACAAGCATTAAGTAATTTTTGAGGGTACTTCCAAAACTACTTTCTTTTTGAAAATTTGTCTATGTGGATGCTCCGGACGCCTATAGCTAATTTACAGCTCCACTGATAGAAGCACGTCAAATTGTGCTGATGAAACTCCAAGAGGACTATGTTTGTTATCTTGGTTTTGGTGGCAGAACTCCTATGTTGTTATGTAGCATTGACAAAAAGTTGTCCAATTCGAATATCTGAATTTGTCCGACCCGGGAAAACCGGATACGGTCATGAATTTTTCGTTCAAATTTTAAATCTGGATACAACATTTTTTTATAATTTTATTGTCCGAACCAGATTTTGACGCGAATTTATTTTTGTCTTAATTATCCGACTCCAAAAAAATTGGGCATCGAACATCATTTTCTTATCTAAAATTTACATTATCCGATTTGTCCGATCCTAATTTAACCCAAACTCGAATTTTCCCCCGTGCTATTGTTATGAGTGTCCTTTAGCATTTCCTCATCTTAATCTATATTCCGCTTTTGTTGGCGAGTGTTAGCTAATTTTAGCTGTTATTGAGGATGAGAAACTAGGGATCTGGCGAAAGCATTTCATTTAGAAACAAGGCATCGAGCAAGAAAGGAAAATCAGGCCCCCCAAAATGGTCTCGGTGCACGCCCAAGGCATGCCCCCGAGTTCCAAGGAACGCCCCCAAAACGGTCCGGGTGCACGCCCAAGGCATGCCCCCAAGTCCCGCACCTGGCCCCGGTGCATGGCCAAGGCATGCCCCCCAGCCCCGAGGAACGCCCCCAAAATGGCCCCGGTGCATGCCCAAGGCATGCCCCCAAGCCCCGAGGAAGGCCCCCAAAACGACCCCGGTGCTTGGCCAAGGCATGCCCCCGAGTCCCGCGGAAGGCCCCCAAAACGGCCCCGGTGCATGGCCAAGGCATGCCCCCGAGTCCCGCACATCGCCCTGGTGAATGCCCAAGGTACGCCCTCGTGTCTCGCGGAAGGGCCCTAAAACGGCCCCGGTGCATGGCCAAGGCATGCCCTCGCATCTCGCACATCGCCCCGGTGCATGGCCAAGGCATGCCCCCGAGTCCCGAGGAATGGCCAAGGTATGCCCCCGAGTCCCGCACATCGCCCCGGTGCATGCGCAAGGCGTGCCCTCGATTCCCGAGGAAGGCCCCCAAAACGGCCACGGTGCATGCTCAAGGCACGCCCCCGAGTCTCAAGGAAGGCCCCCAAAACAGCCCCGATGCATGCCCAAGGCATGCCCCCGAGTCCCGCACCTCGCCCCGGTGCATGCCCAAGGCTTGCCTCCGTGTCCCGAGGAAGGCCCCCAAAATAGTGCATGCCCAAGGCATGCCACCGAGTCCAGCGCATCGCCCCTGTGCACGCCCAAGGCATGCCCTGTGTCCCGAGGAACGCCCCCAAAATGGCCCCGGTGCAATCCCAAGGCATGCCCCTGAGTCTCGAGGAAGGCCCCCAAAACGGCCCCGGTGCATGGCCAAGGCATGCCCCCGAGTCCCGCACATCGCCTCGGTGCCGAGGAAGGCCCCCAAAACGGCCCCGGTGCATGCCCGGTGCATGGCCCCGAGTCCTACACATCGCGTCGGTGTATGCCCAAGGCTTGCCCCCGTGTCCCGAGGAAGGCCCCCAAAACGGCCCCGGTGCATGCCTAAGGCAGGCCCTCGAGTCCCGCACATCGCCCCGAAACAGCCCCGGTCCAAGGACGGGGCATGGTCCCGAGGAACGTCCGCAACCCGGGGCATGCTCCCGGGTCCCGAGGGTCGGGCTCGAGTCATGCCCCGACAACATCCACGCACGCCGTCGGACGCCCACGGCAGCATCCATGCATGCCGGGCAGCGTCCGGGCATGCTGTCGCTGGGTGCCGGCGGCTGCCAGGGGGTGCTGGACGCTGGCCGCAGCCTGTGAACGCTGGCTGCTGCCCTGTGAACGCTGGCCGCTTGTCCTGTATGCTGGTCGCAGCCTGTGAACGCTGGCTGCAGGTCCTGAACGCTATCCGCTACCTATGAACGCTGGCCGCAGCCTGTGAACGCTGGCCACAAGCCTGTGGACGCTGGCCGCAGGTCTGGAACGCTGGCCGCAGCATGTGAGCGCCGGCCGCAGGTACGGAACGCTGGCTGCTGCCTATGAACACCGGCCGCGGGTCCTGAACGCTGGCCGCGGCCTGTGAGCGCTAGCCGCAGCCTATGAGCACTGGCTTCTATCAAATATTATTTTGGAGTGACATATAATAAAGTATTCTCCATGTATCCATGCCATTTCAACTTTTACGTCTCTTTTCACACGCGCAAACGCTAACGAGAATCATTACACTTTATTCTCTTTTGTTAGCATCACCATTTTGGTTTAGAAACAAGGCATCCGGTGAAACCATTGAGCATGATGGGAGAGTCAAGCTGTATTCTATCAGACACTACTTTGAGAAATGGCATGACAATGAACTATTCTCCATGTATTCCCCTGCATCCTTTGTCTTTTTTTCCAAAAAAGGAGAAGAAAAACACCAAAGCTAATTGGCAAGTACTTCAGAATGATCTAATATCTACTCCATATATGCATCAGTTTTGCAATAAATGGACTGGGTCACAGCTTACCACAACAGGTCCAGCACATCGTCTTGGGCAGAAGTACAAAGAGAAACAAGACAGTCAAAGGTAAAGAGTAGCTAGAGATTTGAATGGAAAACCATACATTAAAATTACAAAATTGAGGAATAATAACACCACAAAACTCTGCTTCTGTTCAGAGCGTGCAAATTGGCAAACTTCTTACACAAGTAGAGTTGTCCTAGATGATGAAACGTAACCTCAGTACAAAAATGCAAAGACCACTAAGCTAATGGCAGCTACACATTCCTTCCCCTATTTCTATTCACTGCCAGCTGAATTTGTCCTTCTAACAAATCGCCCCTGCAAGACCATATAAAAGCATCCTTATGTTAAATTCGAAGACAGACATGTTGGAGAGGAAATAGAAACATATTGAAACTCTAAGCAGGATTATCAGGACACGGCCATATGATTGTGAGTGTTTTTACCCTAAATATGAAGGATAAGCACATACAGAATGGGTAGAACTAGAAAATCAAAAAGAACTGACATACACTATGCGCAACTTTTTATAAGAAAACATTGGTAAGAAACAGCTAATGCATATGAGTTATGAACCTATGACATATCACAACTTTTACAGCGAGAATGATGGCTCAATGAAACTGTTAGAACACATTTCTTTAGAACTAAAGCTACTCAAAATTCAAAACATTTGAGTTCACTTGACCTCCACCCTGAATCTGAAACAACATTAGAAGGAAAAGAATTCAGGATAGGTCAGCCCTTGTAATCAAAATAAATAAAATGAGACCCCACGATTTCCATTGGTTATTAAAATCAACTACTAATGAAGCAGTCTTCTCTTTAACATGTCATTATCAATATATACACGAGCCATCAATAACAGGAACAGAGGAAAAGAGAAATCGCTAGCTTTACCAACCCAGAGTGAAATTAACACTTATCCAGATGAATATTTGCATACCTTCATTCTGGGTCGTTGATCAGCATTAACCTTCCTGACCTCATACCTTATCTTCTTTGAGAAAAGGCGTGTTCGTCGTTTCTCCTTGTACCGCTGAACACTTGCTTCTCTCAAGGCTCCACTCTCACCAAATAGGTCTATTTGCGCCAACCTTGCCTGCAATTTCAATAATTCAGTTATTTCTTGCGTTTGTCAATGGCTCCAGTTGAAGTGCATTTGTGACTTTTCCAACAGTCAGAGTGACCAAAGTACAGCACTGTATCACATGCATTTTGTAACTTCACGGTTGTATTTATGGCAAATACTACAAAATCCTGTATTTGGGGCCACCAGAAATTACATAATGATGAAGTGTCAAACATTCTTTCCATCTATTTAACCCTGCATTTGCGGCCCATACAGTTTTAAACCATGATTAAGTGTTAACCTTTTTTATCCAAGGAAAGAAAAGAGAGAATCAGCATTCTTCCTTTCAGCAGGAGGGGAAAAAATAAATGGGTACCCACATCCTCCGTTTTTTTTTTTTTTTTTTTTTTTTTTGGGTTCAAAATAATTGTATTCCTTGGCTAAGCTGAGAAGAAAACATCAAAACTGGAGAAACTCCAAAGGGCACCAAAATTCCAAATGGTCAAGGGTAATCTGGCCCTAAAGTCTCTGTTTTATGGCAATCTGCCTATGAATTCTACTTAATATTACCGTCTTGAAAAACCGAATAGTTATGAATGATGAACATACCAAGGCATCGCTTCCAGAAAGTTCAGCAAATTCTTCTGAGAAAGGTGTGCCCCGATCAGACCAGGCATTCAAAACGTCATCGTAGTTCAGTTTTAAAAGCGGTTCAGTACCGGATTTTGGAATAGGGGTTGTATCCTCCTCGCTTGATATTAAGTTGGACTTGGGATTTGAGTTCAAAATTTCCTTGCTTGATGTTGAGTTGGACTTGGGAATAGAGTTCGAGTTTGCCTCGCTTGATACTGGATTGGACTTGGGATTTGCGGCTGAATTTTCTTTGCTTGTTGACGGAGGGGGCTTGGGATTTAATTTATCTGCCACCTTTCGCTTCTTCTCAGTTGAAGACACCTTGTTGAATGTAGGCGAAATTTCACCAACATCAACGATAGGAAACCTCCACCAATCTCCCTCATCGTGTTGCCTAAATGCCTTAGCCATACCCATACAGACTCTCATCATTCCAAATCCAAAATCAAATCTCCCGCCCAATCCTAATCCTAAACCCACTGGATATCCATAACAGAAACTAACAGGCTTACCACCATGATTGTTGCATTGACAGGGTTCCTCTTCAGGGCACGGGCTCGAATTCCCCATAATGCTGTCTATCACACCCTCTTCAATCTCCTCATCTAGGATAGATTCTGCATCAAAATCTTCGTAACCATCACACAAGTTTGAGGAATTTGTTTGGCAACCAATTTCCTCTGTGTCAATTGAGAATGGCTTTTCATAGGCAGTTGAGTCTATTTGGAAAGCAGGTTTCTCAGCCGGGAAATGTAGAAGCAACTCATCCGAGGATTCTTCATTGGAAAAGGATGAATACTCATGGGGATTGATGAATTTACAACTCTTTGAAAGTTTCTCGGTGGGGAAGATGTTTGGGTAGGCTGTGGAAAGCAGAGCAGCAGCCTCATTGTAGGTTTGGTTGGGGCGCTTTCGAGGAGTCCGTGGCTTTCGAGTTGAGATGGCAAGAGGAGAATTACTTGATTCTGAGATAGTAGAGGAAGGTGAAGAAGAATTCGATGTTCGTATAGAACAAGAGGGAGATTTTATGACTTCAAGGTCAATTCCATAGGCTGCTCGTCCACCTCCACTCCAACAAGAACTCATTGTGGAATGAATCACCTGGCTGAAATGTAATTATATATTCAACAAACCAAAAACCCAATGAAACTCAGGGATGATAGCCTGAAAATGATAGATAATTCTTAATCATGAGGCATCAAAAGCATCAGAGAGCCAGAGCTCGCAGGATTGGGTGGCTTAAGAACAACTGAATTTCAAATTTTCAGCTCCCTCAGGCAGTGTCTCAGGTCAAAAATAAGCTTGCACCCAGTAAAGCACAAAAAAGGAAGGGTTGAACGAAACTTATATACAATGGGACTACAGAGAAGGGGGAAGGAGAGTAAGATGAGTAGAAGGCAAGCTCCAAACTTTACAAGAAGGCAAGCAACAGGCCAAAGCCCTGAACACTAATCGGTACTATATCGAGTAAGAAAAGGCCTTTTCAGCCTTTGCAAAGGCCAAAAAAATAATAGCCAAAAGCTGAAACAAAATGGATAAGAGAATAAGGGAGAACCAGACCCTGAAAGCAAAACGCAAGCAAGCCAAGATATTTCACAGCTCTATGCTAAAACCCTGGAAAAACCCTTCTGAATTGACCAAGGGAAGCAGTTCTAAAAATGTCACTCACAACTGCGTATGCAGGAATAAGCTGTGGTCAGTGAATCTTATGTAGCGAGGGTAACTGAATCTTATCTAGGTAGGGTAAAGGCTAAGAGGAAGTGCAAGAAGGCAGAAAGCATCTTCATATAGGGAGGAAAAGACTGAGAGGAACTGCAAGAAGGCACAAAGCTCAAAAAGACAGTCAAACAGGGGATGGGGCTTGCAGTGAGGAATCGATCAAATGTCACCGAAATGGACATAAAATATTCCCCCTGCTCTGAGGAAGTTCAGAGTAAAATTTAGCCCACAACGAGGAAATGGGGAGTTGATTGGCGGTTTATGTGCAAAAGTAGGTCACGAGGGGAGAAGAGATAAAAGAGGAAAACAACTCTTTGGAGCGGGCTCTGAGGATAAACAAGGCTCAAGAATGGGACTCAGAGTCAGACAGAGAGTGCGAAAGAGCTTTTAGGGGGGGGGGGGGGGGAGACAGGGGAGAGAAATACAGGGGTGACGGAGTGTGTTTTTATCAGCGATGGACCTTGATGGGGATGAGAACCGGGCAACTGACAACCTTTTGCTTTCATACGGCAACAATTGGCAGAGGGAGGAGTGGACCACTGTTACTTTCTGCAATACACCAACGTTGTATTGACCGCGGCGCCCCTGATTTTGAAGAGCCTTCTAAACATATATCAGGCAATTCTACTTCTCATAAGAGGGTGAAAAAGAAAAAACGGCTAATGTAGCTACCAATCCGCAATCTCATTTGGCCACTATGATAAAGTTCAATTCTTTGGGCCCTTTTGTTTATCTTCAATAGCCAAACATTAGCTTACACCGATCCTAACGAACACATTTGCTAAAATTCAATTCTTTTCAATTTATTATAAGTAACTCTTTATTAATAAGTATTGACTTTAAGAATGTTGATAAGTCCGAATACTTTTATAATATGTTGAACAGAACATGCCAATATGCTCAAGAATTCTAACCTCCCCACCCTAAACACATAGATCCTAAGTATGCATGATTCTTAGAGTATGAATTTGAAGAACAAATTCTTTGGATCTTTTCATCTTGCACTCAATGAATTGAAGGAAAATGTCTCATGAAACAACCACCTATTTCTTTTCAATAGTAGGAGAAAGATAATGATTTAGACTTGGGATTTGATGGAAATAGCATCTCTAAATGTAAGTCATATAATGAGATGCAAAGTAAAAACCCCTTGGTGGCTGGATTACACAAATTATCTTTCTAAATTAAGTCATATAATGAGATGTTAGTTTATCTAGCATTACTTAGAGACTCATCTGGTCATGAAATTATTAGTGGCACTTTGAAATTTACCCCAAAAAAAAAAAAAACCAACTAATAAAATCCTAATCATGGGCAAGTGTTGGGGGCGTGATGGGATATACTCTATTCTCAGTTTCCTACCCATACCACCTGCGGATTCATCCCGATATTTAGTTTTGAGGTAAGTTCTCTTATCCTATGACATGGCGAGATATAATTGGGTGCATAGGATTTTTTTAGGCTGACCTGGCACTGACTTTAAAGGTTGATACTTGCACTTTCACGTGTATCTAGGGAGGAGAGAGAAGAAAAAGAAAAATAAAAAAGGCACTTTCGAGTTTTGGGATCTCCCAAGGCGGCAACGTAATGATTTGCAACTTTTTGGCGTCTTCTGCCTGTGGTATGGAATATGTGGCAGATGAACCTGTAACGTTGCGCTAAATTGCTACTTCAGATTTTCGGATTAGAATTCAGAAAAAGGCCAGCGAGCCTTGCAAATTGCAATCGTTATCCTTTTCTGATCACAGCAAAGCCAATAGTCGGATTTGTACTGTTTTAATGGTTACTATTACAACCGGATACATCTACTTGATGGTGACATGAGATAACTTTCACCCGGCCATATACTGTATTATCTAAGATATTAACTAGATATTATTCGGTCATGAAGATAACGAAATTGTATATGGTTGAATTCAACTTCGATGTAAAATGAAATTGCTCTACTATTCTAATTTAATCACTATGCACTTGATACTGATTAAACAAATCAACATATAGAGTTTTGTTGTGTATTTTTGTTGATTTTAAACAAATGGGATATGTAGACCTAAAACCTACGTTAACCTCACCTAATCACCCAAATCTATACGTAATTCCTTCAAGAAAGTCTTCTTTTGTCTTGGTAGAGATTTGCAAAACATAGTAAAGTTGTGAAGTTAAAAAATGTTTGGAACTAGTCGTAATTTTTTAAAAAAATCTTTTCACTTTATACGAGTGTGCCAAACTTTTAAATGAAGATCTTTAAGAGAATTTTACTACTTAGATAGTTTAAAATTTTGAGCAAATTTCCATAACTAATCCTAAAAATTTATGAAAAGGCCTAGAGGTTTTGCTAGAAGATGAAAAGAACATTGGCAATATTTGCACCAATAATCAGCCAAGAGATGGGGACTGAAAAATCAACCATTCAAGTTTACTTACCTCTGTTTTAATAGTCAAAATATATCCCATTTTCTACTTTCACCGAGAATCTAAGGGGGAAAAAAAAATCAAAAAATAGCAAAAACAGAGACCCAAAAAAAACCCAAAAACCTTTCTATAACCTCCAACTTTTGAGCTTTTCAAACCAAATGAAATATCTTTTTGGGGGGGGGGGGAACAGCCTTTGCCTTTCTTCACTAAAACTTGGTAACACTCCACCCAATCAATTTGAGACAATGGCAGAGCGCCAGGTTTTTGAATTACCTCAGTAACAAGCTGTTAAGGTGCCGGAGACATCATCAAACTCTGTAATGGACGATCTTCCACGTTTCCTGAGGAAATAATTAATAATTAAATGAGGCGTGACAATTTGAAGCCACAGGATGCAAGTAGAGGCAAAAGAATATAGGGGCCATAGCTTCTGATATAGAATAATTAAATCATTGATCACGACCAACCATTTCAATTGTCTTATTAGTCTGATCCACAAACCCTATACATTTCATGAATTGAAGGCTGAAACTCCCCAAACAGACAATAAACCTTACCCCAGAAGAATACAAGACAGGGCCAGCAAATGAATAATTCGGAGGTTAACGTAGGTGTTAAACTGAATTCTAACATTTTGTTACACCTCTCTATGGGTAGGAATACCGATAGAGGTAAGGTTGCCTACAGCTGAATCTCCCCAGACCCGGTGAAAGCGGGACTCACACTGGGAGGTGGCGTTATTGTTGTTGTTGTTGTACATATCAAAGTATCAGCATATTTGTTCTTGTATACCATATTTCTTGCATACTTCCCCCCTCCGCAACTACAATAACTTTTTTTGGCAAAGGTACTGATATTTCGTGCTGAGTTCTATTAAACCAATAATACACGTGTATTATTTTATCAGAATACATGAGCATTATGATGAGAAAATACCATTAGCTAAAGGATGCAGTCTACCAGAGAAAATTACATCTACATTGTTGTATTTACAATGCAAAAATCTGAATTACTTGGAGCCAATTTTCTGAAATTGCCACAATGTTTACTTCTTGTGGGGGTATGCCTTTTTTTCCCCCATTATCTAACAATTTCTTCTAGCCAAGAACTAAAGCAAACTCACCCAGTCACCCCACATCGGAATTTCCAACAATCAGCTCCAGTGAACACCACCCACATGAAAGACTAAGGTTTGCATCCAAACAAGGGGAATCCCCAACCCCACCCCCCCCCCCCCAAAAAAAAAGCTTAGAAAAGGTGCTTCTAGAAATAAAAATACTGTACATAAAAAGCAGACCTAAAACCCACAGTGCTCTCTCATCTCCAGCAATAAGACAGCCGCCCAGGGACTCATGATCAATTGACTATGCTGAAGCAACAGAATAAAAATTGATATAAGAAATCCTATCAAGAACTATAACCAACTAATGGAGATTAACTGAATATTTTGTCAAACATTACAAGAAAATAATTGAAACAACCCAAATTTTTGTCTCAATTTTAAGTGAATCTCGCATAAACAATGGTGATTTTGGTCAACAAGATATTTTCTTGTGAACATATATGTTCTCTTAGATCCAAAGTTATATAACTTAGATCCTTCCTTTTAAGAATTGCATAATAACTATAAGAAAGCTCACCTACGTCCCTAGGGATGGCAGTATAGTTCGAATTCGATACAAATCCAATCCGATTCGAGGAAAAATTATCCGATTCGAATCCAATAAAAAATAATCCGATTCAGAGTCCGATAAAAATAATCCGAATCCGACTTCGATCCGAGCGGATTTGGAGGAGAGTCCATCCAGTCCGATTAACATCCGATCCGATATCTTTTTCTAATAATTTCAACTTTTTTTGAAGATAGGAAAATTCTAATATGATAACTCTCAAAAAATCCGCATAAGATCTGCACTCTATGTGCAGTACACTCTTCTTTGTTAGCTAATTTCTTCTTCTCTCCTGATCTTTTTCTCGCTCTCTCATCCTTGTCAATCAAAGTTGTATTTTCTTCTTTTCCTTCCAACTGTTGTATTATTGTTTATCCCTTTCACTCTAAAGTGAATTTGCATTCTCTTTTTCCAACACATTTTTACTTTAACATATTAAAATGTTTACTATAAAAAGGTATTTGATATTAAAGAGGTATTTAATATTGCACTTACAAGTGAGCAAAAATAGGTTGGAAATAAAAAATTGTGCAAGTACTGAATAAAAATATATAATCGGATTATATCCAATTATATCCGAATTTAATCCGATCCGAAACCAATCCGAATCCGATTTAACATCCGATCCGACGGAGTCGGATTTGGATTGGATTTTCAAATCCGATTATTAATTGGATCGGATTGAATGTCTATACACCCGATCCGAATTCGACCCGTTGCCATCCCTATACGTACTGCTACAACACAACTTATTACCTATTTAACTGCTCACATCAGGAGACACAATAAAAAGATGAGGAGACCAGGTACAAGATAAGGAAGTGGTTAATTGACCAAGGGGTGATCAAGCACAAAGTTCAATTGGCCTCCAAAGCAGTCCGGCTCCCTCCCTCACGAGAATTAATCAAGTAATTGCTAGAGAGCCTACGTTAACCAAAGAAATCAAAGGAGAAGTTTACATTCAAAATCTTGAATGGCTAAAAAGAAGTATTGTCTAATTTGGGTACTCAAGAGATGTAGAAGTACTAGATTACACTATAGGAGCCAAGGTGCCCATATGTACCAGCATGTCAGACATGGGCAAATTCAAATTCATCTTTACCTTTTCTAATGAAGGAGAGGTATCGCTGGTCTTGGAAGAGTACGAAAACATCCTTTTACACTCGTTTCATCGTTTTGATGTATAGAGGGAGTATGGCGTATGTAAGACAAGAAGAGCTTGGCTAGAGTGGTTTGGTTTGCCAGCATGGAATAGAGAAACCACCAAAGAAATATTGAGCCATGGGGTGATATTGTATGTCTTTATAATGCAACCTCTGGATCAAGATCATTTGCTTCAGCCAAAGCATTCACTGACACTACATGCACGGACAGGATTGAAGATGAAGTTATTTTATCAGCGGGCACCAGCAGTTTAGGGTCAAAGTTCTTGAAGTGAAGTTGTCCATTAGCAATGGAGGCCCAACCAAAACTCTTACTTCCATTTTGACCCAAATGATAGCTCAGATGATTAGAAGATATATGAAAATTATCAGGTACAGAAGTATGGTGAAGAAATTGGGGATACTGAGGTTGGAGATGAGCCAATAAATAACATCTTGGAAGTTGAAGCTGACAGCTATAAAAAGGCAGAGGACTACCAACAGATGGTTGCTTTAGTTTCAAATACTTTTGAAGCCGGACAGACTCCCTTGGTTGACGAATTTATATCTAGTAACAGAACTTATTCAGAGGCCCTCATAGGGAAAATGAATGCAGCAGTAGTTAGCGGTGGAAGGGGTTTGGGAATTGAGGATATGAGAGCTGATAATGACCATCAACAAGCTAGTGGAAAATACATTAACCACTTTATCCTGGAAGAAACTGTGACCCCCTCTGAGGGTGTTCCTCTTCAAAAAGACTTTACCATTCCTGAAAAATTAGCCAAGTGTAAACACAAGCAGAAAAAGGGAAAGAAAACTTCCAAAAAATCGGAGAAGAGGAGAGCTACACTGAAGCTGAAACCAGGGGAGAAACAACAAAATTCCAACAACAGTGACATCCCCAATGTTGCTTAAGAAGCTCTGGAAGTTGGTAAGCCCATCGGTCTAGTTCCCAAAGATGAAGTTGCGACATTGAACAGAATCTGCAATAACCTTGCAAAGGAGAAGGAAAATGACCAAATTCAGCCTGAGCAAGCATAGCATTGAGGTTTTTCGTTTGGATTGTGAGGGGGGGGGGGGTTGACGCCTATAAAAAGAAGGCAGCGAATAAAAGAGAAGTCTCCTTCTTTTAGTAACATTTTACAATAAAGCAGAAAAGGTGATCGTTGACAATATAGCAGCAGTAATTTTGCAAAAGCTTGCTCCACCAAATACTTCGGAAGCTATACTTACTTGGAAACTAGATCATTTCATTGATAATTTGGAATGCAAGCACAACATTATGGGAGGCCAACGTACTCTAGCCACCCCTCTAGTAAGCAAGAAATTTGGTGGTCTTCAACTGTGTATCTCTCTACACATGGAGCTTCTCTCCACAGATAGAGCTAGATCCGGTGTTTGGATTATTGAGTACAGGCTGTTGGATTAAGCTTTTGGGAGTGTTGTTAGGGGTGGAATGCTGATTTGGATTATGCGAGATTGCTTTTGGGGAGGATTGCTTTGTGTGTGGGGTAGGTTTCTATTCTATTTTAGCACAGATTAGGTGGTGTGGATGTTTCATTTTTACTGGAAATCTAGGATAATTACTGTACCGTTGTTCATTGCTTCCATTGAAGCCAATCACTGATTAGAAAAACAAATGACGCAGGCGGAGTCTTGTATAACCAGCAATTAGGGCATTGCACGCCTGTCCTAAAATATCTTCTGTTTGCCATATCAACTTTGGCTAACATATGATGCATGTTCTTTATTGAGAGAAATGCGCCCCCCCCCCCCCCAAAAAAAAAACCAATCTTTCAGGGTGAATCAAAAACGAAAATCTGATACCTCATGGTGTATGAATGAAGTACTTGGGGGGGGGGGGGGAGCCTTTTTCCCTCTAGTCACTATCGGGTAAAATACACAGCAGCAAAAATTGATTTCACCATATCCCATACATTATCTTCAATGCAGGATATAGGAGCATCAAAACTATAAATTCCGATGGGCAATTGCAATAGATTGATCACTTTCACTGGATCAATAATATCCTGTGTGTTGCTCTAGATTAATATGTTGGCACTCTATATCACACTACAATGGAATACCATGATTTTCCACTGATCCCATGTCAATGATATAGCAATATTAGAACTTAAGGCTAAGATAAGTTGGTAGCACTAACTACTTGAGGGAAAGAAATGCTGTCTAGTTGGTTGATGGTGTAAGGGGCTATCTACTCAATCAAAAGCAAGAGAGGATGAAAACTCCAGGCCATCCATCTCCTCCAATGGAGCAATTCTTTGCAATCGACTGCCTAAGAAGGAGAAAAGCCATTGCCCATGGAACTACGAACAAAGTGGGATCCGCAGACTAGAGAAGTATAAGATGAACTTGGCCTTAGTGCAGCCATTGTGAAGAGTTAGAGTCCAATTCTGCATCTCAAACCCAAGGTCCGGCTCATGCCAAGGTTTGAGCTCTTGTGAATAGAGAGAACTTATGGCATCAAATTTAAGTCTGGCATAGTTTTCCAACTTTAAAGCAGTAGCTCATCATGTGATTTCCATCTCTATTGTTTAGCACCTCCCTATAGATGCATTCCCTCCAAGGACCTTGAGTAATAGGTTATCCACTCAACCCAAACCCCAGATTCTCATCCTATCCAAATCATCATAGGTGACATGTGGTCGACGCAGCATAGGTAGGATAAAGTATCCACTTTAATTGATGCAAAAAGAACTCCGTACATGCCAATTTGACGAGCCGCAAACGGATACTTGAAAAACATGCCGGAAACAAATGATCAAAAGAATGAAAACTATCTAGGCCTGTTGCACAACATAAGGATAAATACCCGAGCGACCTTAAGTCAAACATTAACTCATATCAAGCATCAGCTGGTGCAATTCTAGGATTCCATTTCCAAGAACTGTAACTGAAATGAATTCCAAGCTACCAACAAATAAACTATACCATTTGAAAGCAAGTATGCTCAATTTTAATTCCTATATTAATCATTAATGAACTATGAGGACTAAGCCTCCAAGCAGTGAGGATGCCAAAATGGAAGCTCAGAAACCATTGATGCAACCCTACGTGAAGCTTCTGTACATAGATTCCATACGTCTGTTTTTCGTGCAAATTTCAGCTTTATACTAAAAACAAATTAGTTCAGACTCGCTAATTTCCATCGTATTATGGTCGACAAGGCATTTCGACATCGTTAATCTGGAAATTTCGCCATAATAAAAGGAAACTTTTGAGTTTTCAAATGAAATTACCTGAAATTTTGTCCATAAACGCAAGGAAAATCAAGGCACAGCTAGCTTGATCCTTTTTGCAACCGAAAAGTCTCGAAAACTTGTGAGCCTTCACATTTGTTCCTAAAATTTCCCTTGAAATCAAATTGTTGAGTCAGTGAACCCAAAACGTCGAAACACCAGCAAAATAAGGAAATTGAAGAGCGACGAAAAGAGAGAGAGAGAGAGACCTGAGGATCAGCCATGATCAATGAGATAGAAAACTCCAGTGACGAACTGTGATTGGCAATAGCGAGGCAAAACCCTACGAATATGAGAAGATGCTTTCATACTGAAGCAGAGGACGATCAAAGGCTGCTGGTTGATACTCCCATACTGCATCAGCCGCTGCTAGCCAATCACCTTGAGCATAAAGATCTTCTCCTCTTTTTTAAAATAATTTTGAGAGGAATGAGAAAAATAAGTTTTCTTCTGTCTTGGTGCGGAAAAAAGAGGGGGAAAAAACAGAAAATGTTCTTAATGTTTATTTTTTAATCGACTTTAAATCTTTCATCTTTTATAAATTCTGTCGTCAACATTGAAAGAATTTTAAGTATAATAAGAATGTTGTTTTCAAAAATAATACTCACATATATTGAATTAATGATATATTTTATGTGAATGTTCGTAACACGATAACTAATCTATCTAACATAATAAGCGAATCAATATTAAAAACTAGGGTCCTCTTGTGTTCCCTAGAAAAAAGAGCATCACAATTTACTAATGAGCCAGAGAAGTAGAGTTGGGTAATAGATCAGGTCGGATCGGATTTTTATTCGTATCGAACTTAAATGGATTAAAAATTTCTCAACCTGAACATAACCTGTTTATTAAGCAGGTTGAAAAATTTTAACATGTACCAATTTAGTTTTTTAAATGGGTTTACTCACTTGTCCCGTTTATCATAAACAGGTTAAGTTCAGTCGCCTAATTACCCATTTACATATTTAACATTTTCAATTAATACGTAATTATATAACGTTAAAAAATAAGTTTACATATCACATTAAACAATTACTCTCTAAAAATCGCCTGATTCATCATAATTCATATTTTTAAAATTTTTGTATTCTTAATTATTTAATAAAAAAATTAAACGGATAGATGACAATGCAAAAATGAATTGACTTGTTTAACCAATTTAATTAAACGGATTAAATTGATACTTTTTCGTGTTGAGAATTTAGACCTGAGTTCACCCATTTAATTAAACGGGTTGCACATGTCAACCCGTTTAATTTAACGAGTTTAAAATTTACACCTAAATCTACTTAATTTCGTGTTAATTTTGAATCGGTAATCATATCGAGTTAACTTTACACAACTCTACGCAGGATGGGCGAAGTCATGAAATTAGAAAAGGCGCAAACTGTGGCCTGTGGGGCTTCCAATTTTCTCTTTTAATTTAGTTGAACTGAGGTCAGGCCCATCGGTGTCAAACGTGAACCCGAAAAGCTACAAAGCGTTCTAGCTAGATCTTACGCCTTACCGATCCAAACAAACCACGATGCTTCTGCTTGGCACACTTTTGTGAGACATCGTTAACTCAGACTCGGCACAACTCACCAACGTATGACCACATTTGAAAGCCTTCGAAGTTTACCATTATTACGTTTATGGCCACATTTGAAAGCTGATGAAGTAACCTTAAACTACTGCCTCAAATTTGGGGCTATAATATAATATATTTTCTGTTGACTCTCTCAGTGGTTAAGAAGGTTTTGATGAAATATAAAATTAATTAAAGAATTGGATGTAAAATAAAAGAGGTTGGAAAATTGAATGCAAGTATAAGCAATCTATTTACATCAAGACAAACGTGTGGATGCACAAGGAAAGGATATGGGTGTAATTTTATTTGACTAATTAATTTCGAGCCAATCAAGAAAAGATATGATACAACCAAGCAATATTATCCCATGATTCTAGAATGCATTCCTACAATATCTTGAGAAAATATTATGCAACATCACATCAACCTAAATCGTGGCAAGGAAGGCAAGAGAATCAAAACAGAAACTGATGATCAGAAATCAAGGACCTGAAATGCTATTTCAATATACCTTGGGCAAAACTTCCTTTCTTGGAGCATGACCACTGATGCTTATAAATAGCGGCCAAACTGATGAAGCAAAAGGGCATAGAGACAGTGAACAAAAAACAACATTGAGCATATACTTTAAACTATTGTGCTGAGCATTATTTTGTGATCAAAAGTTGTGAGTATATTAAGGAATTCTTTATTAAGGAGTGAACTTAAGAATTGGTGTGAGGTCACAACTTCCTCATACATAAATCAAGAGGTTGATTTAAGTACTTGGGATCTGTAGAGTTAGGTAGCTCTGAGAGATTGTGAGAGTTCATCTTAATAAAAGAAGTAGAGTGTTGAATCCTAGAGTTGGATAACTCTAAGTGGGGACTTAAGTCTGATTAAGGTCGAACCTCGTTAAAATATCATTGCATAGTTTCTCTTTTTCAGTTTTGCATTTACTTTCAATTTTGATTTCAAGTTGATTTAAATTGTTGCAATCACTCTATTCACCCCCTCTAGGGCGATCTGACTCTTCATTTTCTAAATGTTTGGGCCTATAGTATGACCACATTTGAAAGCCCTTAAGGTAGGGCCCTTTCCCGGATCCTGCCTAAATGCGGGATGCATGTGCACTTAGTTGCCCTTTTTTTTTAGTATAATATATTTTCTAAGTCTTCAACTATTAGCTCAAATGTTTGGTTGAATTGATTTTTGTATACAGCATAAGCGCTTTCATGAACGAGAAGTTTTATGTTTGAATCATAACAAACTCTATATTAATTATTACGAAATGTAAGAAAGAGTATTTGCAAGATTTACACTCTAAGCCCAAGAATACAACTATTCATCATCCGGTTCAGATTGGACTAGACCATAATAACACCACCTCCCAGTGTGACTCCCGCTTTCGCGAGATCTGTGGAAATTCAGGTGTAGGCAACCTTATCTCTACCGACATTTCTTCCCGTAGAGAGGCTGAATCCAAGAAACCCAACAAAACAAGATTTTGTGAAAACATTTTATTGAAGAAGGATTTTGTGAAAACATTTAATGGCATAAAAACTAAGGCTACATAGCAGGAAAAGAACTACTAAATACTAATAGATCAGATGGTTGTAACTATGTAAACATAAATACAACATAAGTACAAGTGTACAACATAGTAGAGGAAAGTACTATACCTTAACAAACAGAGGTAGGCAAATAATGACTCTTTTCAAATGTATGTACTACCTACATACAAACACGACATACGAAAAAACTACAATTAAAACCATCCTACTGCAACCGAAAAATCACAATCAAATCAGGTGACAAACTCTCTGAGAGTTAATATCCTAATCCTATCCCGCATAGTCTCCTATCCTGAGCCATGTCCTCTGTCAATCCTACCACTTTTAAGTCCTCTCTAATCACCTCGTACAAACTCTTCTTTGGTCGTCCTTTCCCTGTTTTACTTCAAGGGATGTTAATCCTCTCACATCTCTTTACTGGAGCATCCACACTCTTTCTTTTCACATGGGCAAACCATCTGAGTCTTGTCTCTCTCATCTTATCTTCGATGGAAGCCACTTTAACTAAATATCTGATTACTTCATTCCTAATTCTATCCATTCTTGTATAATCACACATCCACCTAATCATCCTCATGTCTAGTACCATCAACCTTTGAACTTATGTCTTTTTTGTAGGCCAACACCCTGATTCATACAGTACAGTAGGTCTAACTACCACACGACAAACTTTGCCTTTTAATCCTAGAGACATCCTCTTATCACATAGCACACTTGAAACATACTTCCATTAGGTCTAGACCTACCGAGTCAATTTGGTCTGGTCCTTGATCCTCCTTTTGCCTCATTTGATCTTCGGTCTGATTTAGGTTTGGATCGGCTAGATTGGACCAAGATTGAATAAAACTTAGGGTTTTTGAAGTTTTCGAGTGTTGCATTGCTCCCTCACAGCATTTTCCAACAGGTAATTTGCGTGAAGAAAATGTTGGAATATAATAACTTTTTTGGACCTTTAGTCATTAGTTTAGCTATAAATTGAGAATACTCTTTTATATTTTTAAAAAAGAATCTTAAAATATATGCGTGGGCTGAATTTTTTGGGGGATTTTAATGGCCTACAAGGCACATAACTGACGCCCCCGTTAATTTATGCACTTTACATCACATACTCCTGCAGTAAATGTGCAAAAAAATAAAATAAAATAAGGACATCATATTCATCTCATTGTGTAATCAATTTCATGACCATCACCTGCTGCAACGTTATAAGTACTGTTAGCTCATATGTGACTGCGGCAATTGGCGCGTTCTGGAGATGGCAGTTGGACCAATCCAAGTGAGTCATGATTGGCCTCGACTGGTTTAGGCCCTGTTTGGCAATCAACTGTTAGTTGTTAACTGATTATATTAGCTGTTTGACTTAACTGATTGTATTAGCTGTTTGTGAAAAAATATTTGATAAAATTGACTGTTTCTAACATTATTTGATAAAATTCCACTTATGTCCATTACTCAATTTCATTATTTTTCTAACAAAACAATTTTTCATTGGATATTTATTTTTTTTTTGATGTGAATTATGAATTAAGATTATGTGATATATAAAATTACATTCATACTTTTTTCTAATTTTAGTACTTATTATCAAAATATCTTTTTAATGTTAAATATTTTCTTTTTTAATAGCAATTGAAATTATGTGACATAAAAAATATTTATATATTATGTAAGACTAACTAACATAAATTATTTCTTAAATTAAAAAGCGTTAAAATTAAAAGCATTATCTTCAACATCATGACCATCCACAACTCTTATCCCAAAAGAGAAAAAAAATAAATTGAAAAATTTAAAGGATAAGCATCCAATATTCGGGAATATCATTTGTGAATGATATTTAATATAAATTTGTCTAAATTATAAGGTTAGTATAATCATTGTAATAGTAAACATCAAAAAGCTCTTTGAAAAAACTATCCCAAAGAGTTTTTTGTAAAAGAGTTTTTTGAGTCTAAAAAGCTAATCAACCAAATACTTAAAGAGCTTTTTGATAAGAGTCAAACAGTTAATATTTCAAAAAACTCTTTATCGAACATGACCTTAACTTGTACCAAAGTAGGCCCCAAACAATCTGGCCAATCGTTGTTCAACTTTTATTTATTTTTTTTTTTTTGAAAACTTTGTAGAGGAAAGAGACAAAATAAAAATAAATAGGCTCAAACAAGCATCGTCTATGTTCCTCTTCTTGGTCAAATTTAATTATAACTAAGACTATGCTAGTGCATGGAATCTGGTCAAAATGCAAACTCATATGTATTCTAATTATACAGCCCGACCCTTTCCAATTAGGTTTAGTTATTTGGACTTTTCATGGATCAACTACTCCACAATTCACCAAACAAGCTTCAAGTGTACTTTAGCATCAGTGCATCACTTGTACATTTAAGGTGTGTTTGGTAGGGGATAAAATCATTTTTTCGGAAAATGATTTTTCTATTTTACGTTGTTTGGTAAAAAGTGGAGGGGAAAATCATTTTCAGGGGAAAATGATTTTACCTCCTGAGAAGGAAAATGTTTTCCCGTGAAAATGGCCATAAAATCATTTTCCTGGGGCTCGAAAACAACTCTGCTTCTGTAACTTCTGTTCGATTTTAGGAAAGTTTCAGCAACGTTCGAAAGTTTTACTCCCTCTCTTGAATTTGGAAGTTTTGGCTCTCGCCGTTGTTGGAAGCTGGTTGAAACACTCTTACCGCTGTGCTCGAGAGCTTTTAAAATCGACTTCAAGTGCACCATTAGAATCAAGAAAAAGTCAAAAGAGAACCCATGACGACGATTTGGAACTTCAAAATATCTCCATCTAAATTGCAGAAATCGCTTTAGCTCTATAAAACATATCTAAAATCCAAGCTCAACGTCGACCTTTGTTATCAAAAAGTGATGAAAATCGAATGGTTTGAAGAGGACTTTTTGGGTAGCGCTTTCGATCACCTCGTAAAATCTGAAAAACCTTGCAAAGGGTTTTGTAGAGAAGAGCGATAAATTGAGAAGGATTTGACTTGAAAAATTCAAGGAGAACAATTGAATGAAGTGATTTTTTTTCTCTCTCTCTTTTTTTTTTTGTCTCCCCTTTTTTGGCTAAGGAGAACAAACAATTGAGAATTATGACTTTGTAACTGTTTGATGACTTTGTAAGCACTGCTTGATGACTAAATTATGGTATTGAAAAATAGTTTTTCATTCTACCAAATAGCAGAAAATGATTTTTTGGGAAAATGATTTTTCATTCTACCAAACAGTAGAAAATGTAGGTGGAAAATTATTTTCCTTGGGAAATCATTTTCCATGGAAAATAATTTTCTGGGAAAATAATTTTCCCCCCTACCAAACACACCCTTATTTGAAAAATTTCTTAATAAACCTTCATAATAATGTTCTACATAGATATTGACCTTGTTTGGCAAACTGCTATTAGTTGTTAGCTATTTGTATTAGCTATTAGTTGTTAACTGTTTACATTAGCTGTTTGTAGAAAAACTATTTGATAAAGTTAGCTGTTTCTAATAAAGATATTTGGTAAAATTTCATTTATATCCTATCTCTAAATTACTTCTTAATAGAGCATATTTTTTTAATTTATTGGTTAATTTCATTTTAAAAAGGATTAAATTGGTATCATAGGTATAAATTAGTTTCATTTGTGATCACATAAAAAAATAGAAGAAAGACTTCAATGATAAAACTTTACTTTCTTATTAAATTCTACATAATTTGCATTCATCATCTTTCTTATTTCTTTTCAATGTGTACTTATGTAAATTATGTCAATGTTTTTTAGCATTATTTTGTTATTTTTAATTTTTTTTTTTGGCTTATAAATTGAAATTGAAATTTATACGAATTTCTAATGACTTTATCTTCATTAGATTCAATTCATACAAAATATAGTATCAAATGTTACTATTTTGCATCGATCCAAAGTTCATTGTCGAGGTAATCGGAAGGAAGATTGAATAATCTAAAGTATAAATATCATAATATTAGATGTTCATAAAGGTGTATGATGAGAGAACCTAATAAGCTTGATATAATATACTAGCACAATTAGAAAATCTACACCAAAAAGTATACTACTTGGTTAAGGGAAAAAAAAACACAATCAATGAAAAAGTAATGCAACTTCAATGGTTCATTTTTACCTCAAAAAAATTACTCTTGTTGACTTACTTAGTAATTACAAAGATTTTGATGAAACATAAAATTAGAGATTAAGTTGTTGCATTCAAAAGATATAACACATGAAAAGAGAAGCAATATATAGTAGTAGAATCATAAAGAAAATTATGAAGAAAATATGAAAGATTATATGCATATCATAATTATTTGATTGAATATTATCAAAGATTGTGTGCATATCTAATTTATTTGATTGGAAAGATTGTATGCAAATATGATTAAAGGCAAGATATCATTGTGCTAGGCAAATGTGGAAAATATTAATTAAAAGGATTTTATTTGATTAAATATCCTTAATTCTAGCCATGACAAAATGATATTGCCCTTATTTGAATATTCTAGCAATATTATTAATGTTCTTGCAATATCAAATTTGAATTTTAAATGTGATCTCATAAAGATTATATTGCATGATTTTATTGCAAATATAATATATTTTGTTGCCAAGCTTCAAAGGGATTTACATGTTCAAAAGGCAAGAGAAGGAATTGTGAGCAAATACTTTCTTATTGGAGAAGATCACAGGATCAAAATCAAAATATAATATGGAGATAACTTCCTTCTTGGACGAATCAACATATGGCTACTCAATCCTATAAATAGGGGCTGAAAGAAGAAGAGAATGAATCCAAGCAATCATACAAGCAAGTTGCAATCATACTACACTGAGCTATACATTTGCAAAATCCTCTGAGCATTGAATCATAATCAAAAGTTTTGAGAGATCTCGAGGAATTCTTATTAAGGAGTGAACAAAGGAGTTAGTGTGAGGTCACAACTCCTCCCAAACTTAAATCAGTGGTTGATTTAAGTAGTTGGGATCTTTAGAGTGTGGTGCTCTGAAAGAAAGTGTGAATGTTCATCTTAATAAGAAAAGTAGAGCGTTGAATCCTAGAATTGGATAACTCTAGGCGGGGATTAAGCCTGATTGAGGCTCAACTTCGTTAAAATATCCTTGTGCATTGTCTCCATTTAAATTCTGTATTTTGGTTTCAGCTTTAATTTTATTTTTGCAATCGCCTTATTCACCCCCCTCTAGGGCGATCTAAGCCTTCAACTCTTATTAATCCTCAAGATCTAACTGGCTTCAAATACTACTAAGGAACACTTTATAATACTATATGCTCTTTCTATCCTGTAAAACAATATTATATAAATAATTAAATATAATGCAATGACATGTAATGTAAAAAGTCTTCGGCAAATATGTCATTTCCTCAAAAAGTCCCTTTGAAAAGGTTAATGGAAATAACTTTTTCAAAAAGAGCTTTTTGGGGGCAAAATAGTTGTCTCAAACAGCTGTTTACCAAACATCCACTTAGCTGTTTAACTTGATCAAAACAGTTAAAACACTTCCAAATAACTCTTTTTTTTTTCAAAAAGTTGTTATTACCAAACAGCCTATTCTTAACCGTGAAATTTTAGAGAATGAGTCACCTAAATAGAAAAATACATTTTTAATGATATAAATAATCATATCAAATATTTTAGATGTCATTCCATAACATACGTTCAGGTGTCACATAAATAATGTACTAATTTTTCTTAATCTTAAATCATTAACAGATTATCCACTTATCCTAGTCTACTCATGATTTGACCAGCACCTAGATGAAATCCAGCCAATATGATCCACTCATATGCCGACCTCTAGCTCAATCGTTGAATGCCCCTAAGGACATACAGACTTATGGTACCATTGCTATTTGGTAGCGCAGCAATAGCGTTGGTATCGAAGGAGGAGCCTTAGGTTGTTGCGACTTACTCCCGGGGAAATGGGACCCTTCAATTTGGTGGCCTATCACTTTCACCATCACTGTCATTATCATTATCGTGTAATTTTTGCAACTTAGCATCCTTGTCTCGGCCGAAGCAATGAATGATTTGGAGGACAACATTAATATTATCCACGATTCTCATGACCTGTGATTGTTTAACAAAGATCATTGACATGAACTACATTATCCCAATAATAGGACTTTTGATTTTGATTTTTCATCTGAAAGAAACTGTTTATGGTACATTTACAGCGGACCTAAATTAAGAATTTTTTTTGGTCCCCTCACGATTTGAGGTTGTTGAAGATCACTTGTGAAATTATCCTCATGGCGAAGAATTTGGGATCGATTAATTCAAGTGGACTTAAAGATTCAAACTAAACATGATATAAATATAGATTCTATTTGTATGTCTAAGACAATCTTATATAGCCAATTACTCACTTCTTACGATAGATTATAATCTAAAATGACACAACCATATCAAAACCAAATTAAAACCATCGATTCAAATATGTTCAAATTTGAAATCAAGCTGATTTCAATTTTTGTGGAACAATTCCTTTGACAAGACTAAACTGGAACATTGTCTCAATGATTTGAATTTTTGAGGACCTTATTTACGCATGACGTAGATATAGCTACATTGTATTTACACACAAAAGCATGTTTTACTTAGCTTTTTATCATGTACAAATATTGTGCTTTGGAGCTGTAAAAAGTTATAAAGATAGATATAAGGAGTTGTTGAATTATTAAATAGTTGTATAGTATAATTTTTAGATATGTATGTATAAAATGCACAGAAGTTACTTTGTATTTTGACAGATATACGTAAATGACCAAGAGGCATGGGGCCCCCATGGAAGGGGTTACAGAAAGGGACATTATTGATCTTTAATGCATGCATTATAAAAAAATTATTTCATGAAAATAAATTACATGCATCACTAATATTTATGAAATAAATTTTATAACATTACTAAATAGATTATATTTTAACATTACAGAAAAAAATATATGTTGCTACGATTATTGTTTTGGACAATAATAAATAATATTGAAATAACATAACTAATTGAAAAGCCTTTAAATAAGTCAATTAAATATCAATAAGGTAAATTCAAGCCAACAAACATTTTGAAATTAAATTCAATCTAATATTCAATTATACGATGATGGCAACCAAGTTGTCATAGATAAGCTTATGGATGAAATAATTGAAATGCTTTCGTCCCCCGTAATTTGACTATTTTTACGTGTGATTCACGAAACTCAAACATATATGCGATTGTTATATTGCAATTTTAAAACGTGTTTCTTGATTTTCTCTATAATCGCATGTATATTTCATGTCGAAACTCAAATATTACTTCACGTTGTTAAATTCTGTTTGTATATTTATACAATATTATATTCATAAAAAATTGAAAGATTTTTATATTGGTAGTACATAAAAAATATATACATATTTCTATATAAATATGAGAATAAAATAGATAATAACTTGAATGTTATGAAAAATATATAAAGCAATTTAAGAAGATTTAAGAATATGTAAAGTGATGTAAGAAGATGTAATAAAATGTAAGAAGATGTATGTAAAGAAATGCAAAAAGATGTAAAAAAGTGTAAGAAGTTATAAGCTGTAAGATAAATCTTCTCAATTGCAAAAAAGAACAAGACCTTGATTGTATCTATTTGTTTTTTTAAAATTAAAGGAAATAATACAAAATTAATAATGTGTGCGTTTTTTGAGGAAAAAATAATCAATGTGACCGTTGACCAAACCCCCTTCCTGTCTTCCTCATGATAGAGCTCTCTTTTCCTAAATATAAATAAAAATTAAAAAATTACTTTAAAACAAATATAAATTAAAACAATCAGCCTTCAAGCAGAATATATATGGTACTCTCGAGAATAGGTACCCCCATGTGGCACATAAACAATTATATAATAAAAAGTAGAATATATGCTAAATACACTTCCAGAAAATATATATATATTTGATGCAGAGCATGAACTCTCGAATGTACATAATAATTTGCCAACCCAAGGGGGACAATTGGTGGGTACACAAAAAGATTCTCAACCGTGTCAATTTTTGTTTATTGGGATTTCCCATTCTCTCCATATTCCAATATTTTTCTTTTTGAGATGTTTTTTAACTAATAAATTGACTCATTTATTGAACTTCGCTACAGAATATAAGTCTAGTAGGCTTGCGAAGGGAGAGAGAGGTTGTGAAATCATCGAACTAAGCTCAACAAAAATCTAACCCTATCATTAAACGCATAAGAATTCTCTAGGAGTATCGCAATTACGCCCCCCAAAATTGGATCCATTTGGGGGGATTGGTTAAGTACTCAAGTAATCACGAAGATTTATTTATATATTTATAAACAGATAAATCTTATTAGAAAAAGCTGATTATAGATAGTGTATTTTTTTAGCTATTTTGGTAAGTTTCTTAAATAGGGACTAGAATTACTATTTGTAGCTCTAGTTATTTAAATTGTTGCCTTACCCCCCCCCCCAAAAAAAAAAGAAAGTGATTATTTCCCTTTAAGCTTCAAACTAATTTACATAAAGTTTAGAAATAAAAAGGAAAAACCAATAAAATGATGTCAAATTAAACCAAAGAAAAAGCCATTATGACGTATTTTATATCACCTTTAATTAATGAACAAGTCATGCATAATATACTAATAAACAATGAAGCAAATCATAAAAGGTATCTCAATATCACCAATGGTTGAAATTGTGACTACTAGGAAGATTATAATGGGATTTATATAGAAAACATATTGCAACTAAAAACAAGATTTTTGCACGTGTAATTAGTGGCAAATTCTAAGGAATACAACTTAAAATATAAATATTGTTATAGGTCAATTCTGGGGCGATCATTAATTTGCTTAACCAATAACTTGGCATCTTGATTGATCTATTAACCAAAAGATGTGACAAGATACTTGGTAGAGTCCAAGTTCACACAAGGATACAACATATAGATAATTGTACTAGCTCATTAACAATGGCCTTGACTAAAGTGATACCATGTGTAGGTCTCCAGCTGCCTTGTGGTTGACATATAAACTATAAATTATATTGAGATTTTTTTTTTTTCCGGATAATTTGATGAGTAAAATCCAAGATAAGTGTCATCATATGTAAAACAAAGTTTCATCCTAGCCACAATTTTCCAAGTTTATTTATTCCAACTTATCATATATCAAACCTCTAGAAAAGCACACTTTTTGTGGGTTTTTTTTGAGGTCTTACCGTCTTAGCTATCTATCTATCCATTTATCAATTTTTTAAAAGGATAAATACAAAATGAGAGTTAAGTAGTGCTTCTCACGATGATTCTGCCTAGGTTTTAACCAACAAAATGAAAGAAAATAAGGGAGATGGGTTGGAAGTACAAATAACCGGGGAAGAAGCTAGCAAAACAATCAAATTGGACCAACCAATCAACAACACCATCAGCCTCTTTAAAAAAGTGAATAGCATAATCCTGAAGGTCTTTTCCAATAAGTTGGATGATATCCTTGATGATGAAATGAACTTGTCATGGTGTTTGAATTGTTCCCTTAATTCCAATGGCATTGAAGACTTTGTTTTTGAAGGTGATTGCATTCCGTTCTTCTGGGTCTGTTCGTTTTCAGTATTTTGGAAGAGCTGTTCGTACATTAGAGTAGGTAGGAGCAGGTTGAAATAGGTAGGAGCAGGTTTGACTAGCAGTTAGGAGGTAGGAGCAGGTAGGAGTAGATTGGAACAGGTTGGAAGCAAGTTGGAGCATTTTTGTTGTGATTCTTCTAATGTTATGATTATCGATGATAATTTATGTCGAATACATCACATTTTTATAATAATTACTGTATAATAGATTTACGAAAATAATGTAACAGAAAAGTTAAATGTCATCGTAATACATTACCAAACATTAGTCTATGATAACCATATGTCTTTCTTTAGAACTAAAATTAGCATATATTGTAACTATTGTTTCTCGATGTTGGAATCATATTAGCTATTGCATCTCTCCATTCATTCATTGCTTGCTTGTTTCGCGCATATCATACAACCCAATGTTGGGGATGGTTGTACGGTAAAATTAGTATCCCTTTTTCATGCATTCGGATGAAGTTGTGTAAGGCGCAACATGATATAATTATATCAATTTATCATTCTCTACTCACTTGAGGCATTCTGTCCTTTAGGATCTTTCAAGTATTCTTTAATACTCCAAACATTCTCTCGATGAAGTTGAAGCAGGTAGGAGGGGGTTAGAGTAGGTTGGAGCAGATTAAAGCAGGTTGGAATAGGTTTGAGCATGTTGAAGTAGGTTTGAGCAGATTGGAGCAGCTTCAAGCACGTTGGAGCGTAGAGCAGGTGCAACATACTAAAAACGAACAGGCTCCAAAAGCTTCAAAGGATGAAGTCTAGCTTGTGAAAGTGGGCAAAGTTTAGGTTATAGTGAACAGAGCGGAGGAAAGCTTTCCCATTGGTGCTACAAGATCAATAAAAACGCATGTCAACCCGGTGTTGCAAGAGTAGAGTATTACAAAATTGTTCTGTGGAGGGGGAATGAATGAATAGAATAGATGGTCAAGAGTTTCAATTTCTTTCTGACACATAGGAAAAGAATATCAACATTTAGGTGTCTTTTAAAAGGTACTCCAGATCCATTTTTCTTCCCAAGTGGCTTGTTCATCAATACCATTGTATTTGTGTATCTGATTTGCCAATTTGATGAGGAACATATGACTGCTTCGTAATCCCCAATAAGACTCATACTCCATGGGGTAAATGGGAAGACGATAGCTAGCAGCAAACTTAGTCGAGCTCGAATGGAGAACTGTCTTGAGTCAACTAAAAGTATTTGCAGATCAACATTAGGTGGATTATTACCCTAGATGTGGAGCAGATTTTGATGGTGGCACCAAAAATTTGTCTAAAACTTAAAACGGATTTTCCAATTCCAACTTTCTAGTGGATGTCGGTTTTGCAGATAGGAAAACATCTATGCAAGGGTCTCGACACCCCTGACCTATGTGATATCCATTTTTAGTAAGGATACACTATTTGAACAATTTCACTAAAAGACTTGTATGAGTTGAATTCAACTTAAACATGACCAATTTGGCCAAACCACCAAGTGACTAGGTCGGATCGAGTGATCATGGATCGGGTATCCAAACCAAAACGATTTTCAGTTCGGGTAACCAAAATTTCGAGTCAGCCATCCTCCGAACCAAAATTTTCGGCCACCTAAATTTTAGGTACCCAAAAGTTTCAATTTTGAGTTTCCGCTTGCCTAATAGCCTGAATTATGTTTTTACATGTTTTTAATTTGCACTTCTTTTTTTGTTTTGCTGTTTTTACAAGCGTGCTATTAGAACCGATACTTAGTTACCCAATTACAATAAATATAATTTACTCCATTCACTACAGGAAATGTTGCATCTAACCACGCTTAAATTTGCCTCATTCCACGCTTATATCCGTGGCAGAGCATATTCGCCACGCTTAAGGTAAGCGTGCATAGGGTATCAATTGGGAAAAATTCACCACGCTTAATAAGCGTGGCTGATTGTGCACAACCCACGCTTATATTCGTGGAAGACTGCGTTATTTACCACGCTTATATGTGTAGGTAGATGACCCTCGCTTGTATCCGTGGCCAGAGTATCCTTTGGGACAGAAACCATTTTCACAACTCCCTTGCTTATAAGTGTGGTATGCATGTGATAACTAACTTTCAAATGCTGTAAACGCATAACTAATTTTGGTGGAAAAATTTTCATATTAAAAACTGAAAAATCATTATATTTAAAAATGCGAATAGTTTATGTTCACTAACGTTAACGTATTATAATCATATATACATATAGAGAGACAGAGAGAGAGGGACGAGGTAAAGGAAGAGATAGAGAGAGAATATATTTGATCTTAGCTTAAATGATACAAAAAGTACATCAACTTTATAACCATAAATAAACAATTATCAATTGAGTTCCAAAATAACTAGTGTTTAAGTACATAATGAAAGATACAAAATTGAATTCAACATGCATATAAAGTATGCATCCACTACCTAAAAGTTGCGTTTATTTGAAATAAACATATATAAGATTGAAACAAAACAGAACAGATCAGATGGTATGAGACTCCATAACTTCAAGTGAACATCTCACGAACCCAAATTAGTTTCATATCCAATGTTGTAACATGCTACCCTTGGTTTCAATCTGAAATCACCAAGTCCATATATTGGAGTTTAGTACAACAAACAACGCCACTAACAAGAAAAAACTTCTAAAAAGATTGCAAGATGTAATATCTAGCTATTATCCTCCATAACTATGTACTTGTGCTCTAAAACATTATATAATATCCTTACGGTTAGGTTTTTTTTTTTAGTAAATTCCCTAATTTTAAAAAAATTTCGGCAGAGTTCCGCCTAAAATTTGGCTATTTTTCTTTTACAACATGTCATAAATACAATAACAAACTATTCACAATCTCAACGGCCACATACCGGAGCAAATCAACTCAACAGGCCACACGCCCGGAGTACCCAACACAAATCCAACATATCGCCATGAATAAATCCAAAAAATCGAATGCACAACGCAAATCAAACAACTTAATACCATAAAAACATATGATTTAAAACTTTTAAACTAAATTCACAATGTTCACATTTTGCAGTCTCTCAAGCAACACGTCGTCAACCATCTGGGGATCAGCTTTGTAATCGTATGCGTTCAATACCTATTGTAATCATGTTCAACTTCTTAACATGTGATTGAATCTATCATATTAAAATTGAGGAAACATAAATGATAAGGCCATATTTACCATGCCTGCAAGATAATAAAGCATCAAAACCTTCTTTTCACCACGAGCATACTTTCTAACTGAATCAGGATTCTTTTTTAGCACCTTTTCTGTTATCTTCGTCACTTCCTTATAAGTCAACTAGCAAAATTTGTATATGGTTATAAGGATTTGCATAGAACATGAATGGTGTAGAATATTTTTAAAAAGTAGACAAACTGGATACACAACATTTGACTTTGATCGTTTAGAATTTCCTTGCTCAGTGAACTTGTTGTTCACTCCCATGATGGTTCTCTAGCAAAGCAAATAAATAAATAAAGACTTGATAATTATATACGCAACTAACATATTGTTTGGAATGACAAACGTCATATTTTAAAAATACCTTTTGAGTGGAAGTACCACATGGAATTGAAGTGCCAACTAAAGTAGGAGTTCCTCCACTAAGAGTAGGTCCACCATCCCTATTAACAGGTTGCTGTCCCTCCACCAGGAGTAACATGTCCCATTTTTGTGGGATGATTTGATGGCTTTAACAAATATTTTGGGATTACAAAAAGTGAAATTATTATTATACAATAAAGAATGTGTTAAAATATATAATTTGTACATACCTAGATTTTTTTTTGTGGTTTTTGTTGGTTACTGGGCTCTACATTGATATGCTTTGACCAAGTCGACCCTCTTTGAGTATCGTTGACTACATACCAATTAAAAAAAAAATTTATAGTTAGATAACACTATAATGTAACTAAGCCAACATATCTTTTACTTCCTTAAAAAATACACTTTTACATGCCTACCTAATGCATGCGAAATCGAAAGGGCATCTCTAGACCTGAATGACTCATGGCTTCTTTAATCATATGGCGTATCATTGATCAAGTTTTGCGGTGAACTAGTACTGTACTCATAATTCATGTACATTAGACAAGAAATAAGCAAAACTTGTCAAATTAAACACATATTTTGAAGTGTTACATACTGATTCAGGTTCTGAGTTTGCAGCTTGGGCAACAACTTTAGCAGTCAAGACATCAATTTAATTCTGCATGGTCAGCATTTTGTTGAGAACTTCCACTAACAGCTTAGATTCACTCTTCTGGTGCTTAGCACGCAAGTCTTTTGTAGTCACACCACTACCGAGCCCAATAAGCTTTCCATGAGTTTCATCACCCATTAGCTTACGGTAGAGACTTTTCTCCACCTTTAAGATTTCTTCTGAGAACTTAGCTTCAGAAGATCCAGTTTTCTCTTCGATCATAGCCTTTGCCGATTCCTTGCAAACAAAACAAAATGGAAAGTTTAGATCATATATAGCTTGGTACAATAAGATAAAATAAACTAGTCATTATCATTGAAAAAACTAAACGTTAAAAAAATAAAGGAGTGATGGCTAGAAGTGCCCCTAATATTACCACAAACTTTGTGGTAACAGGTTCATGAAAAGTCTTCCCCTTTGTTTCGTGAGTCTCAATAAATGACTCAATTGGCCCAGGTTCCCTGTTATGTTCCCTCTCCTGCAACCACGACATCAATGCGTTTATAAATTATTAATAGGAAAGTTTGTAATATAAAAGGTTGTCGCAAGAAAATCACAAAGACCTATAATACATACAAATTTGTCCCGTTTTACTGCATAACTTTGTGAACCGCTTGTGCAAGTATGCAAAAGCTTCCCCCTAGCTCTTTTGCCAACCTCAGAATATTGCTAAATGTCACATTAAGAAGCAAAAGTTTACTAAGGTGGTTGTACTCAAATAATAAATTAGAAATATAAACATAACTGGTAATCAATAATAACTTACCTTAAACTTATCGGAAAAACAAAGCTCCACAAATTCAAACCACATTGGATCTCCAACTCCTTTAGGACGAGTAATCTCGTTCTCTTTTGTAGACTCAGGTAATGGCAATGCATACAATTGCTCCTTAGTAGTATCTTTCTTAATGTATTTCACCCTTAATGATCGTTTGTAACCCCTTAACCTCTCCCCAATAGAACTTAAAACTGTGGAATTAACCAATGCATTTGATTGTAACATGAACTTCTTCTGCAATTTGGGGAAAAGAATTACAAAGATAAGCAAAACTACAAATTCATATATCACACATCAGTATCCAATATAACTTACCCGCACATATGCTACAATTCGATCCTTAACGACTCCAAGAACTAAACGCCACTCTTTATAGTGTAGGGGACACAATTCAGGCCGCCTAGCCACATCTGTAAGAAACCTATTAAAAACACTTCTTGCCTTTTTTACTAGTCGCAAGAACTTATTTAATGGCACCAGAATCTTCTTAGGAGCATCCAAACTCTGTACAATTTTGACATTGATTCTCCCTCAAAGTCTGATGACGTTGCCTTCTCTATCTATAATGGAAAGAGAAATAATTAATCTAAACAGGCATGACACTAGATACCTCAAAATTCCGGAAATTAATCAACTCACAACTTTTAACTACTAAGGACAATTACTTGTGACCAACACCTCTTCATCATCATTAAACCCTTCTGGCATATCAACAAGATCTGAATCAAAATACATTTGAGCTACATTATCATCATCATTGACATCATCATCATCAGTGTCCTCATCATTCTCTAAGTCTAAAGTCAAGTGCTCAGGGGCTGCTGCTTCATTTTGCACAGAGTTCAGATACTCTTCGTAAGTGAGCCTAGAATGAAACATGATTGCAAACTATCTTCGACACCTGAACAAGAAACACATGCATTAGGCAGTGAGAGAGCTCAAATAAGATCTATAACAAAAAGAAAACTAGATTACGTATATCTTTTATGAAATGAATGACTCGACCTACATATATAACTTGTTGCAAAATAAAACAATCATATAGAACTCTAAACAAATATTTCTTTCCAAAGTACGAAAAAACCAAAGTCATTGACAACAAGAATCAACAATATCAAAAGGATAAAATGTCTTCCAAACCAAAAACAAAAAAAAGAAACCAACGTAACATTTCAATCTTTCATAAATCTCAAACATAAGCTAATTAACCATCATGGTTTAAGAACTCTCATTCAACCATAGCCCAATTCTTTGGGTCTCTATATCCATCCTCATTACAAATGTTAGGAGGCATGCATTAGGGGTAAAGCTCTTCATCTGTTTGCAATGACCCTAAACGGTAAGTATCCCTTGGTTTTACCCTGATGACATGCTCCCATCCCTTATCATTCTCATCTTCTATGTAGAACACTTGTTGTGCCTGAGATGAAAAGATATATGGATCATCCTTTAAAACTCCTCCTTCATGTATCCTATGTGAGAAATTTAAAAGAGTGAAACCTCTTTTATCCTTCTTTAGACTCCGTGAATTCACATTCACCCAATCACATCGAAATAATACCACTTTACACTCAGAATAATAATCTAACTCAATGATATCAACAATTTTTCTGTAATATGTTTTGCTATCAGCTTCCACTATAACCTCGAAATTTTGAGTTTTCTTTGACTCATCTCTCTTCTGAGTGTGAAACTTATATCCATTGGTAACAAATGCATTTATTCTATTAATAATTGGGTGAGGACCACCAGTAATTGCTCTAAAGGATCTTGATGCAGGCTCATCAACCTCCATATTTGACACCTAAGTTACACATAGAAAAAAAAATGAGAACACATAGATAAGGCCAAGGAGGTAATGTAGATTATACAAATAACATCGTCATTACCCTCTCCTGTAACCAGCCAGGAAATTCTTCTAGCAACCACTTTTGCTTAATTCTCTCAGTTGGCTCACGAGGGTAAGATGTCATATGCTCATTCAAAAACAACCTAAAATTTATTATGATATTTCAATTTTTTATGGTATTAAAAGATATATATATGTCTACAATAGTTATTCGTACAAACCTATGGTATTCATCGATATCATCAAGGTGGAGCAGTACATATCGATGTGCTTGTTTACGACTTAATTCATCAAGTTCAACCATTTCTATTTTTCCTCTTGCTTGCCCAGCTGTGGCAAATAGATACATATCCTCATTTGAGTTGGCAGCATCATTTGTTTGTGGTCGGTTAAAAACCGTTTCCACTCCTTGAAAATATCTCGAACAAAAAGTTATACACTCTTGGGCAATATATCCTTCTGCTATTGAACTCTCAGATTGTGCCCTATTACGTACAAGGGCTTTCAAGGACGCCAAAAATCTGTATCAAATACATGCATATGAACACATGAATACATATTTAGAGTTAATATGTAAGTATATATTTAAAGCATGAATTCTAACCTTTCAATTAGATGCATCCACGTATATAGAACTGGCTATCCAAGCTTTGCTTCCTCAGTTAAGTACACAATTAGGTGCACCATAATAGTGAAAAAACTAGGCGGGCACAGTTTCTCCATTCTACGTAGTGTCACAACTACATTAGCTCCAGCTTTATCTAACTTCTTAATAGTAAGCTCTTTGGCATATAACTCCTTCATAAATGTCGATAGAGCCCAAATAATATCTACAAGATCATTGTCTTTTGCCTCCCTTAATGTAATCGGAAGCAAGTCTTGCATAAGAATGTGACAATCATGACTTTTCAAATTGAACAACTTACGCTCCCTCAAATTAACACAACGGGATATGTTACTTTTGTACTCGTCTGGGACTCTTAGATGTGTTAAAACACTAAGTAGTCGTGTCTTTTCTTCAGATGACAAAGTATAAGGAGCGCTTAGGAGTTCGTATTTGCCATTTGGTAGAAGAATGGGATGAAGCTTTGGCCTTATTTTAATGACTTGAAGATCTTTTCGCGTCTTTAAGTTATCTTTAGATTTCCCCTCAAGGTTCAATAATGTCCCCAACAAATTATCACATACATTCTTCTCAATATGCATCACGTCTAAGTTATGGCGAAGAGTGTTGAACTCCCAATATGGCAAATCGAAAAATATGCTCCTTTTTTTTTCATATTTGTTGATCGTTCTTTTCATCGGTATCCATAAGTTGAGTTTCACCCTTACTATATGTAAATGTAGTTCCCTCTAACTCTGCTAACACAGACTTCCACTAAGAGGATCTGGAGCGCAACCATGCTCAACATTCCCATCAAATCCAATAGAATCATATCGAAATGGATGGCCTTCAGGCAATCATTGTCTATGACCAATGTAACAAAACTTACGTCCATTTTCTAACCAAACAGCCTGTATACCTTTTGCATAAGACGGACAAGTAAAACGACCCTTTGTACTCCATCCAGATAAATTAGCATATGCAGAAAAGTCATTAATAGTCCAATGAAGAGCTCCCTGTAATTAAACTGCGTCCTAATGTATGCATCAAATGCATCTACACCATTCCATAATTGTAACAACTCCTTTATTAGTGGTTGAAGGAAAACACCAATATCCATGCCTAGTGCCTTTTCCCCAGGAATGATCATGGAAAGAATGATAGAGGGTTGTTTCATGCAAACCCATGGTGGCAAATTATAGGGAATTAACAAGACCGGCCAAGTACTATGAGTACTACTCATAACACAAAAAGGATTAAATCCATCACTTGCAAGCCCCAATCTAATATTACGCAGATCTTCCGCAAAAGTAAGATTCTTCTCATCAAAATCTTTCTATGCCTTACCATATGCAGGATGCCTAAGGATGCCATGCTTTATCCTATATTTATGATGCCAAATCATATCTTCAGCGATTTTGGAGGACTTGTACATCCTAAGTAGCCTCGGAATAAAGGAAAAATAACGTAAAACCTTATACAGCAATTTTTTTTCCTTGTCTCTCCATCGTGAGGCGTGACACTTATCGCACTCTTCTTGGTTTTCCCTCTCAGTCCAATACGAAATGCAATCATTAGGACAAGCATGAATTTTTTCATAGTAAAGTCCCAAATCCTTTTTTAACTGCTTACATTTACTCCAAGACAACGAAAATGGATTAATTTGAGGGAAAACGGTAGACAAAAGTTTAAGCAACATATCAAAGGACTTAATTGACCACCCGTGCATGGATTTCAAATGAAATAAATGCAAAAGGAAGGACAATTTCGAGAATTTCGACCCCGAAAATAATTCTTGCTCAGTTTGGTCAACTAGTCTTCTATATTCGGCATCTTCAATGTGTTCTTCCTCATTCAGTATGTCATTTGGCTCAGACTCATCATCAAATTCAACATACTCCCCAATCATAGGATCCCCAATGTCATTTAGAATGCCTTCTTGCTTATGTACCCCAAAAATATCATTCAACATTCCTATAGTATCAATATGACTCAACAAATTTGGCTCAGCATTGGTGTCACTATAGCTTCCACTGCGGGGTTCCGAACCAGATGACATGAAAATTGATTCACCATGATGCACCCATTCTTTGTAGCTTGGCAGGAATCCATTGAACATGAGATGATGTATCAAAATATCTCTAGTAAACCAACATTTCCCCCCAAGCTTGCATCGATTACATGGGCAAAATAGTATCAGGACTCACATAACATTATAGAGAGAATATTTGGACTTGATTTGATGAATTACGATGATTTTGTTTCAATTAGTAAAAGGTTTTTCGTATATTTTGAAAATGAACAAATACTATGTAGTTATTTCATGCAACTTTTACTAATTATTTTTTCTAATTAAGTAATGGAATCGAATTCTTCTTCTTCTTTTTTAAGTCATCAAATTGCAATCTTTTACTTACCTTTTCTCAGGTTTTTATAAAATTTTTAAAGATGACTAAATAGCTCCAATTAAACAAAGTTTTTTGCTCATTCATATTATTGCCAACTCTCAAAATGTATATCAACTCATGACCGTGCAAAGCACGGTATCTACCCTAGTTATTAACTAAAAGGAAACAAAGAGGGAGTTTGTTTGAGTAGGTTATGACAATTGACCAAGGACAAAACATATATTGTTCTAGTCGATCAATCATAAGAACAAAAAATAACTATTTAAACTCAAGTGCATGCACTGAGAAATGTTCTGTCTTAGCTTGCGGGATTTATATACTTTTAAAGGCATATTGACAAAATTGTATAAACAAAGTGAAAGGGGGGGTAGAAATGATATACAACTATTGCATTAATTAAATGCATATGAAAGTGTATGGATGCAATAAGTAAAGAAATCATATTTTAAAGATGCATGTCCAGGGTAAAAGTATTCAAACCACATATATAAGTGTAACAAAACTTACAATAATTTAAAGCTATTTCTTACTCAGTTGGATAGTTATGCCATCTCAAATGTTTTAAAAAATAAATATGCAAACACAAAAGAACATCATACTAGAAATTTCAGGAGCCATGCCTTCTAATTGCCTTCAAAAGATACATAATCCACAAACTTTAAAAGCCTAATGATCATGTAGTTGAGAGACAAAAGGATATGATAAATGAATCTTAAAAATGCATGTTTGGACGTCCCGATGTTTATTATACTTAGACTTACTTTACCATATGGCATGAATGAATGAGTGAATGTATGCTAAATAATACTAAGTAATCTAGCAATGACTAAGCACTCACCTATAATACAATCATTCAATGAGGATTCTTATTTACCTATGATAGTAGAGTCCTTAAGTGAATCACAGCTTGTAAATGGTCCGTTCCAAACCTACAGGCTAATAGTTCAAGTAATCAAACTAATCTTCACCAAAGATGAGCTAAAATCAGCACTAACCACATAACAGAGGCGACGATGCTAAATTCAGATGAACAATCGAAAACGAGAACTCTCATTCACTAACCACATAATTCAGAAAGTGAGAGAAAGAGCGTACTCTGGCCAGAACAACAAGCTATAAACGTCGTCACCGACAGCCAGGAGTAGCCGAAATACCGAAATGCCGCAGAACAACAATACAATCGAACACTACAGCCACGCTCCCGGGCCCTGGAATACTGCAATCGAACACCAGAGCTAACACCAGAATGCTACAATTAAACACCAGAGCCAAGTTCCTCTGGGCAGAATTACCACCGGGGAGCGACCGACAACAACCACGATCGTCGGAATTGTCGTCGTAAAGCACTAGTAATCTGGGAAGAACGGACTATTCTAGCTAAATATCAAGGTTGAAAACATAGAATTCAGAGGGTAAGAGAAAGAGATTGACGATGCATACTCTTGGGAGACCAACCGGCCGGAGCCGTTGCTGCCGGCAACCAGAAGACGGACGAATTTAACCGCCTAAGCGAGAGTCAGAGGTCGATGCGTGGGAGTGAGGAAGAACCGAACGCTGGGCAGAAAGAGAATCACAGAAGCGCGACGACAACCGGAGACCACCAGACCCTGGCCGCCGACAGGGACGCCGCCGATATGACGCAGCCGACGCTAGGGTTTTACGGTGGATTGGCCAAGAGAATGGAGCAGAGTAGTGGGTCGATGAAGAGGCTGTGCATGACTAAGCGCGGGACACTAAACCCCTTCCTATTTTTTATTTTTTTAATTCAGTTGTTAACTAAACTTCAAAAAAATAAAAACATTTTACCACACTTAATATCCGTGCTGAATGCTTCCCATTCATGAAATACGAGTCTCCACGCTTAATATGCGTTGACATTCCTTAATTAGGTACTACCACTCTTATAAGAGTGGTTACATATTTCATTGCTTATTATGTGTGAGGACAATTCTGGGTGTTCATTTTTACTTATTTTCCTACCACACTTAGCCATATGCGGTTAAATAAGCGTGGATAAATACCTTTTTTTTGTAGTGATTAGTGTAAGTGTGCCACCAACTTCACAGACTTAGTAGCCTCTGGGCATTGTGCAACGGAGGCCACTTATAAAGAAAATTCTGGACACTTGGGTAGAGGCATACTATAAACTTAAGATCACATGACTTCCATCCAACTTTTCATATGTCTCTCTCCCACTCTCCTACACATCATCCATACAACAACAACAACAAAAAATTCAAAAAATTTTTTGGGATTTTGGGTCCCAGAATTGGCAAAATCTTCATATCGTACCTGAACCAACATTAGTTGAAATTTCACGTCGGGTCACTTTTCTTAGTTCAAGTCATTGGTTTCGGATTGTTTTGAGCACCACTGTGACTAGGTAGGTTAGCTAGTTATCACACATACTTGAGCAAAATTTTCTGGCTGCACTATATAATCGACAATGTGCATTCGCCGCTAATCCTTGGTGAATTATATCATGGTCCTAGGTCCATATAACAATGTGGATCATGCATGTCACTCGGCTAAAATGAGTATTTAACTATTATATGGTATACAAATGTGCACTATGATGTGATTTACAAATGAATACTTATATGGAGTACAATCACCATTTTGCTATTTTTTATATATCCCGTAGTACTCAACTTAAGGATGGTGTTAGATGACGATCATTGATAAAGATATGATGTGACACCAAGGAAGAAAGGGGTTCTTTTCTGGTATGTTGTTTGCAAATATGATGTGACACCAAGGAACCTGTGCTACACCCAAAAGAAAAAAGATTAAGGTTTTAATGCGTTGGAATGGTTTTCTTTTTCCTAATAAAACGATAGCCACTTTCATATTATAATTAACCCTTCTGACTTCAAAAAAAAAAAAAAAGAATAAGAAAAGAAATATCTATGATTAACCTAGGTTAGGTTAGAAGAATAACATAGCATGGACAAAAGCCTAGCTGTCTATTTTGAGAACTTTGTTTTTGGGGGGCGGATTTAGCCCATATCTTTATTTGTTAGAGCACTACCAAGTACCAGCGGCCGGCTCGGTTGCCTCGGGAGCAGCGCTGAGCAGCTTGCGAGTTGAGTCGCAAGCTCTGAGTAAGTTCACACCTTTCTCTTACTTTTTTTTATTTTTTTTCAATTTTAATTAGTTTTTTCTTATATTTGAATTTTAAAAAAGAAGTTGTATGTTGTAGAATGGCTATATGAGTATTATTTTAATTGATGAATCAATGTTGTAAGCCTTGCATTGTGGGAGGAGACTTTGAGAGCCAAAAAACTTGGCTCATGAGTGATGTGAAGAAGGTAAGCCCCTACTTGTGAGCTAAATTTTTGATTCAGAGTTGTATATGCTCTTAAATTACATGGCCCCCGATGTCACATACAAGAGGCCAAAGATTTTTTTTTTTAAATTTTCTTTTCCTTTTCCTTGTTAGTTTAGGGCATTCCCTTGTCATAGTCCCCTCTGTCATAGAATACACAACTGAAAAACAAAGCTTGATTTGTTAAGGGATAAGCAATGCTTGGCAACATCCAGGCTCAAAAACGATTTTTGAACACTTTTTTCTCCATTCAATACTTGGGCTTTTTGTGTGGGAGTATTATATAAGCAAGTAAGTCAAATTAAGTCAATCATTTGATGTAACTTTATCTACTCCACCTTAACAACTAACAAGTAGGGAATCAATGGAAATCATTTGATGTCACACATTAAGGACACAACTTTTCTTTCGTTTTTTTGGGGATCTCGGGCCTCTGTTATCATATTCGAGCTACTTTTGACCCATAAAAAGATAGAACTCTCCATTCACATAACTCGAAAGTGTCAAACCACTTTGAACCAATTTATATTGATGCAACTTTTCTACTATAGAATCGCCTTGAGTATATATAAATTGAGTTTAGTTACCATCTTTTTTTTTCCCCCTGCCCATTACTATAACTTGACAAATTTATTAGAGGATCCAATAGAATGAAAATCTTATCTAATAAAAATAAAAATATATGCTATGTAAAGCCGTAAGGAAAGCTCAGATGAGTCAAAACTATTAACCCATAGGCCATAATATGCTCAGTCATAAACCTAGGGACCATGACATTGTAATCCTTACATATAGAATCTGAGTTAGCCCTCCCTAGGCTAAAAATCTTAAAGAGGCTTCGAAACAAGAACAAGGTGAGGATGGACAGGTCAGAATGGTCCTAAGGCTAGTCAAACACCCCTAAAACTGTAGGGAAAACTGTCATTTAGGGGTTCCAAACTCCGAAGGCCAAAAAACGTGGGCAGAAGTGTGAGTCCCCAAACACTTTGGGGTTCTCCCAGAATTAGAAAAATAGTACCAGCCTTAATCACATTTTAATCAATCTGTGGGCAAAATTGTCATCCCAATTTTCCACAAATCATCTAAAAAACTCTCTTTTCTTTATTATTGGCATCCCACTAGGCCACTAACATTACATGAGAATGACTCACCTCACCTTAATATTTAACTAACCTATTGCATTAATTAAGCATAATTAACTGCATAATTAAGCTAAGCTAACCCAAACCAAGCCAAGCTGAGTTCATCGGCCAAATTACAGCTGCAAAGAACTGAATTCGTTGATTGGCTTGATTGCAAGAGATACCCATCAATTCAAACATCAAACAGAGCAAAACCCAGAAACTAAAAAACCAACCACAGTAACCCAGATGAGAAAACACAGGACAGAAAACAGAGTAGCTTGCAAGAAACACTCTTCTTTTTCCTTTTCCATCGGCTCTGAATACATAAGATTTTCGGGATACTTCCAGGTAAAAGAACCCAGTAATGGAGATTTGAGTTCCCAAAAAGGGCTAATTCTAAATTTAAGAAAAAAGGGGAGGAAAAAAAGGGCAGAAAATTATAGATCTGTACAGTATATGATTTTTGTAGTCTAATAATAATAACTCCTCTTCCTCCTCGGACGCAGGCAAGAAGCAAAATCGAATTCTGAAATGGGTTTTCTTTTCTTGATCCAAAGAACTCAACCCCATTATCATCTCATAAAGAGAAAGAGGGTACAAAAAAAGGGGGGCCAACTTATGAGAGAGAAAAAGAAATGTCTTTTTTAGTTTTCCGTCTCTCTCTCTGTTAAATGGCTCCTTTTGTAGTCAATATCTCTTTGATTTCAAGAATCGCCATAATCCCTCCAACAGATGAGCATGACAACGCAGCGACGCATGATGTAGAACCTGGCCCTTTGCTCCTTGACAAGCCTGGCACACTTCCTTGAGAATGCACACCTCCTGTTCGACGAATTGCCAGAGAGAAATGAAGCAGAGGATTTTAGACTGCTGCTCCTTGAACTACCCTCTTTCTTCGACAGCTTCCACTTCTCGTCCAAGTACAAGCTTGAATTTGATGTCGCAGAAGGAATTCCAGTTGCTGAAGCCATAATCATCAAATCTGAGCAAATTTAAACAGTCTAACCCCTCAACTTTGAGTACACAAAATCTGGGTGATTTATAGAATGAACAGAGTAACGAAGCAAACTTTCTTGAAGAAAGGTGAATCGGGTTTTCTGGGCTGCTCGTATGAGAGAGAAAGAAGAGAGAGAAATAGCAGTGGAGACGGAGAATGATGAGAAGAAGGAAAAGGGTGGGGTTTGGTATTTATTTAGAGTTGATTGGGGTGTGACAAACGAGCGTAGCAGTGGCCAGTGGGTATCACCTGGGGCTCCATTTTGCTTAGGTAAAACCACCATTTTTTCCACAAACAAAAAAACCAATTTTTTAATTTTATTATGTAAAGTATAAATTCTTTTTTAAGTTGGTGATTAAAAAAAAAAAAAAACTTTTTAGGGCTGTGGGTTATAGTGAATTCCCAAGGCATACGTCATGTAGGGTGGAACAGGAGAGATAAATGACTGAATGAATGAGGGAAATCTGAGTTGAGACTGAGACTGAGACTGAGACTGAGACTGAGACTGAGGAGCTGAGCTTGTGGGGGGCCTCAAATAGCTGTACAAAACTTTGGCAGACCCTGGGAAGGACAGATAGAGAGGGGCGAGGCGTGCAGATTCAGACTGATGAATGTTGATTCAGAAACCATATATATTGCAACTGTGTCATCCATGGGCAGAAGTACTCCAATATGTGGCCCTCAGGCTATTTGCCATATATAAAAGCTGTTCATCGGTTCAAATTTGTAAAGATTTAGATACCTGTAGGGAAAGAAGCAGTAAAACTTTTCAAAATGAATGGTTGAGGACTATAGACAATCAATGTCTGCATAAAATAGATGCATTGTGCATTGACCGTTTGTGATGTCTGAGAAATAATTAGACTATGATATTAGTTTGATGGACTTAAGTTGATAATTAATGGTTCAGAAATATGTATATATTCTAATACGCTCTTTACGTGAATGTCCTTTGGATTTGAAGTGTAGATGCTGCAAATGCTCCTCCTGCATTGGGCAATAAATCAATATGAAGGCTGCTGAGATTTGAACTCGAAATATCTCATTCATAAAGGTTATGATACCATATTTCAAGATCAATTCAACCAAACACTTAAGCCAATGGTTGAAAATTCAGAAATAAATTTATACTCTAACAGTTTACAAGAGAGTTTTATGAGAGAATATTAATTTTTCTTTAGGGAAGTATCCATTTCTTTGTTATTTGTATTTAGATTTTGCCACACAAATATACCGGTCGATATATTTGTAAAAAGATGTGCCTTTATAAAAATCTTCAACATGTTTTTAGGTCAATTTAATATCAAATTCCACATTAACTTGCACTTCTCAATATTCTTTTTCAAAACTAATGTTGCTTTTTAGATTTTTAACTAGTTATTCATACAATCGAATGAAGTATTTTAATTAACATGATATAGCATAAATAAATAGTTTTGAACTATTCTCCACCACTTTGTTTTTTTCCTTTTTAATGGGACAAGCTTCTCTCCCGTTTTCAAATGAAAATGATGCTGAGCTCAATGGACATGGCCTTTTCTTTTCCCCCTCCCCCCCTCCTCCTTTTGGGGTGAGATGGCCGCTTTGGTATGTGATAGGTAGCAGGCTTCAGATGATGAAGCTAATCTTTTCTATAAGAAAAGACAGGTCATGCCCAAAATTGTCGTCACAATTACCTCATTCCTTTCATTTTTCTGTGTTTTCTGTGTTAATCAAAGACTAGCTAGGTTTTCTAATTTACTTAAAACATCCTGTATTGATGATATCGGCAGCGATAGTGCTGCTTTTGTTTGTCCAAATTCAGAAATCCTCTTACAATCCCCCATCAGTAAAACAACAGTGAAAGTAACCAAATGATATGGAAAATCAGATCTCCCACTTATGATTTGTGCACGTTGTTGCTGGATTGGGCAGCAGTTTTCTATTAAATAACATATCTTTATATAATAAATAGTAAAATGATGATGTTTAAAAAAATTTTTCCTCATTCATTCCAAACATATGGTGTAATTTCACCTAATTGTTAAATTTTTAAATTTTAAATTTAAATTTAAATTAGAGATAATGATATACAATTTTTTTAAAAAAAGCTCCAAAGCTATTACAATTTTTATCAAAACAGTCTCTCCTATCCACGATTCTTAATACCTTCAACGCTTTAATCACAAACAACCCTCATGTCTCCTCCCTATCTTCCCATTATCAGCAATCTCTCTTTCTATCTCTATCTAAAGATAGCAACCTAATATCCCCTTAGATAAAATCTCCGCTTCTCCTAGGTAACTACTACTTATAAACTTCTCCATGTTCATAAGGAATTGACATCTTGATTCATTTTTAAACTCATCCACAGTTGAGATCCCCTATTATTCACAATCCATCGTATTCCCAGTCATAGAAGAATGGGAGAGACGAGGATACATTGCGGGTGTCTAGAATGATATCTGTTAAACAAAATAGAATTTTTTAAGAGATACCTAAAATATGTGCGGAAGCGTACAGAACCTTTGTAGTCTTTTGCTCCACGAATGAATATCCCGGAGGCTACTAGAGTCCCGGTTGAATTCCACGTCACAAACCCGAAATACGTATCACTTAGATACTCACGTTAAGAGAGAGAAGAGGGAGGAAAATGTTCTTATTCTCAAGAAGAAAAGAATTCCATTTGTAGCTTGGGATATTGGGGGGTATTTATATGGTACTTAACCATAACCGTTTGCTAATTATAACCCTCCCATTATCTCCACCTCCCCCTATTTATTTAGGCCTAGTGGCCGTTACATTTGACCAAGCAACATCTCCCACTCGGCCACTTAGGCCATAACAATGTTCACACAACATTGTCTCCTCTTAAGACGTACGTGTCATATCAGGAATGTAACGTGCGACCAAAGATAACAAGTAGTGTTATGTTAAGACACTGACAGTCTAACAAAATACTTTCAAGACAGACAATTCCCTAAACCATTCAAGACATCACCAAAGGCATACACTGTCCCTTTATGCCTATTGATATATCGTGTGCTTGTCTTTCGAAATACAATCGCCCGGGCTGATATGGTGAATACGAAATGGTTTTCCTTAACAACTCACGACATCACTTCTCAATGAGATTGCTTTCCTAAGACGTTCCGCTGAGCGGTATAGATCCATAGCTTTTGGAATACGCATTAAGGTAGCAACATCTCGTTGGGAATTTATGTCATAGTTCCAAGTTCAAGGGGATTGTTATTTGAAACACCGAAGTTTCAGGGACCACACAGTGACAAGGAAGGGAATCAATTGTCACTCCGTTAGGTCGACTTAAGCACACACAGTATGAAATGTGTGTCATGGTATAACTCCCACTAAGGTGAGTCAGTCACTACCTATACCATGCGAATTACAAGTCCAGTACTTGCTCAGCACTGACCCGAGTTATTCAGTTGACGTACTAAACGTAACTTAGTAACTCTAAATTCGGCTTTTAGGCTTTGATATAAGGTTGTGTTATATCCGATTCACACAGAATCTCATCTTAGACTTACTAAGGCGACTATTTCTCCACATCACTTGTACTTACCCAAAGGTACGGTGATTATCAATATTGCACACCTAGTGCTAATATAATCAAGTCTTATCCTACCCGCTACTTAAGCGTCAGGATCGATTATCCGTGTGACAAGATAATCGAAAAGCCTAGTGACATTTTTAGATATGCCCAATCATACAACCAAAATATTCACTACACACTTGTCCAAAACCAAAACTAGGATGTGCCAACTAACTAAACTCTACGAAGACCAAGACTCAACATATGAGTTTTGAACACATCTCTTGGAGTAGGTTTAGTTAATGGATCTGCTATCATTTTGGTAGTAGATAAATATTTAACCATAACTTCTTTCGACTTAATGGCGTCCCTTACAAAATGGCAACGCCTCTTAATATGCTTGGCCTTCCTATGAAATTTAGAATCCTTCGCATATTGAATGGCAGCAGTATTGTCGCACCAAATTTCGATAGGATCATTAACTCGTAGAGTTAGACCGAGATCCTGAAGAAAACTCCTTAGCCAAACTGCCTCTTGCGTGGCTAGGCAACAAGCGACATACTCTGCTTCCATAGTCGATAGAGCTATGCAATCTTGCTTCTTACTGCACCAGGATATGGCTCCCCCACCCAGGGTGAAGACATATCCAGAGGTGGACTTAGACTCATCTAAGTCACCACCCCAGTTAGAATCAGTATACCTCCTTAACCTTAGGTCTCCTCCTTGGTAGCAAAGTACCAAGTCAGTAGTTCCACGAAGATAACGCATTATCCTCTTGACGGCTTGCCAATGAGCGATCCCTGGGTTACTTTGGTAACGACTTACCAAGCCTACCGCGAAGCAAATGTCAGGCCGTGTACATAACATGGCATACATTAAGCTTCCAACTGTACTAGCATATGGGACACTACTCATTTTCTGCTTTTCGTCATCTGTTTTCGGACATTACTCTAGACTTAGGGTCAAGCCCTTATCTACTGGAGTGTCAACGGGTTTAGAGTAGTGCATCCGAAAACGCTCTAAGACTTTCTCGATATACGCCTTCTGGCATAGACCGAGAAGCTTCCTCGAGCGGTCTCTGATTATTTCTACTCCCAGGACGAACCTAGCTTCACCCATGTCCTTCATCTCGAAGACAGAGGACAGCCACCGCTTGGTGGCATTGATCATCTCCAAATTACTTCCAACTAACAATATGTCATCGACATACAAAGTAAGAAACATAATTCCTATTTCTGTCTTCTTGACATACACGCAGTGGTCCTCTGAGACCATGGATAAGCCAAACGCAGTAATAGCTTCATGGAATCTGAAGTACCACGCCCGTGAAGGCTGTTTGAGGCCATATATGGACTTTCTAAGACGACAAACCTTGTCTTCTTGACCTTTTGACACGAAACCAAAAGGTTGTACCATATATATTTCTTCCTCAAGGGTTCCATTTAGGAAGGCAGTCTTCACATCAATCTGGCACAACTTTAAGTCCAGATGGGCAACTAGCGCTAGAAGTAGGCGAACTGAGGCTAATCTCACCACAGGAGAAAAGGTTTCCTCATAGTCCACACCCTGAACTTGGGTGTAACCTTTCGCCACTAAACAGGCTTTGAACTTATCAACCGACCCATCCGCTCGACGTTTTAACTTGAAAACCCACTTATTTCCAATGGCCTTTCGTCCAGGAGGAAGGCTGACTAGATCCCAAACCTCATTCCTAGCCATTGAGTCCAACTCATCCCTCATGGCGTCCATCCATTCTTCCTTATTTGGTGAGTCAATAGCCTCTACGTAAGAGGTTGGTTCTTCTATTTCCAAAGGCATGCAGAAGAAGATGTTCTCTTCGATTTGGAAAAATCGGCGAGGAACTCTTCCACGCTCACTCCTTCGGGTGACACTAGGACCTGGTTGCGTTGTTTGCACAGGTTCCAACTCTTCTCTCCCCCTTTTCCTTCGAGGTACCAAACCTTGAGGAGAAGCCATTCGAGATACAGAATCTCGAGAAGGAGAGATGTCACTCCCACTTACCCCTTGGGGTGTGGGCTGGTCAGTACGAGGACTATCCTCATTTCCGCTAACCGGAGATTGAGGGTTTCCCTCGTGCTGGGGTTGGGTACCCTGAGCAGACAAGCTTCCCTCAGTAGGAATAGTGGGTGGTATACTCCCACTGTCTCCTACATCAGGAATTGAAACCTCATCCTCGGTGATACGGGTAGTATACATATCCTCCCCCTCACCGAGAGATAGGTGTGGTCGTAACTCATACAACTGTAAGTCCTGTTTGACTTCACCAATAGTTGGGAACTCATCCTCAAGAAAGTCGACATTGCGGGAATCAATTTCCCTCATGCCGCCAGTAAGATGTTCTCCGTACATCACATAACCTTTTGAATGTTCAGGGTATCTAATAAAGACCATCTTGGTGGCTCTAGGACCAAGTTTGCCATATTTATGGGTTAGGTTATGCACATAGCCTGCCGACCCCCATGGCCGTAAGCGGTCCAGAGGAGGTTTCTGGTCATTCTATAACTCATACGGAGTAGTGGAAACACTCTTACTGGGTACTCGGTTTAAAATGTATGTTGCTGAGAGCAACGCATCACCCCAGAAGCTAATCGGGAGATTAGCTTGAGCCATCATTGACCTGACCATGTCAAGTAAGGTGCGATTCCTACGTTCAGCAACACCATTTTGTTGCGGTGTGTACGGAATCGCAAGATGTCTAACTATACCCTTTTCCTCACAAAACTCTTTGAACATATCAGAGAGGTATTCGCGACCACGGCCTGTCCGAAGAGTTTTAACTCTCCGATCCAACTTAGTCTCTGCTTCTGCTACGAAGCGTTTGAACACATCTAAAGCTTCATGATGATGTGATAACAGATAAACATATCCGTATCTCGAATAATCGTCAATTAAAGTGAGGAAATAAATGGCTCCATTGCGTGCCTTAACATTCATAGGTCCACATATATCGGAGTGGATGAGGTCTAAGGTACCAAGCGCCCTAGAAGCCTTATTTATCATTTAAAAAAAGAAAACCCACATGTTTATTATTTTTGTATAATGTAGGTCCTGTTCTTTTCAGTGGGAAATGAGGCGTGTGGAATGGGTGAGTGTGGGAAAGGGGGAAATGAGTAGGTGAGTGTGGTTTTTTTTTTTTAAGTGTGGGAAGAAGTGGGTGAGTATGAGTGAAAGTTGAATGTAGTTGAATGAAGTTGAAGTATTGATTATTAACATTTTTTTGTTTTATAATGTAATAATTTTGACCATGCGAAAGCAGGACCCACACTGGGAGTTGTTGTTGTTGTTGTTGTTGTTATTGTTGTTGTTGTAATGTAATAATTTTATTGTGATAGTAATTAATGATGATGAAATTTTTGTATTTTTGTTTATTCTCTTTTGTTCTTTTTTATTTTGTTTATTTTGTTTATTTTTTATTTTTGTATTTTTGTATTTTGCATTTTTATATTTTTGTGTTTTTTATTTTTGTTATTTTATCATTTTATTTTTTATTTTTTATTTTTTATTTTTAAATTTTTATGATTTATTTTTATTTTTATTTTTATTTTTATTTTTCTTAAATTTTTTAATTTTTTAATTTTTATTTTTTATTTAAATTTTTTTAATTTTTAATTTTTAATTTTTAATTTTAAATTTTTATTTTTCTTAAATTTTTTAAATTTTTTAAATTTTTTTAGTCTTAATTTTTTTGTATTTATTTTTTATTATCTTATTTTTTATTACAAAAAATAGAAAAATAAATACAACAAAATAAAAAATAAAATAAATACAAAAAATTAAAAAAATTAAAAAATAAAAAATAAAAAACCAAAAATTAAAAAATTAAAAATTAAAATAACAAATAACAAATAAAAATAAAAAGTAAAAAATAAAAAATTGAAAATTTTAAAAAATAAAAATCAAAAATCAAAAAGTAAAAAGTAAAAAAAATACGAAAATAAAAAATACAAAAATACAACAATAAAACCAAAAAATACAAAAATAAAAACAAAAAATGCAAAAATACAAAAATGCAAAAATAAAAAATAAACAAAATAAAAAAATAGAAAAGAACAAAATAAAAAGTAAATAAAGAAAGAAATTTCAAGTAACATAAAATTTCTAAAAATAATGTCAACTACAACGCATCTGCACTTTCTATCACGAATTACTAACAATGCCAAAAAATTATACGTAGGAAAAAAAATCTGTAACTTCTGTCATGGATTACGATGTACAGAAAATTATTCTATCACTTACACAGCAACAACCATATAAGCTTTTTAACATACAACAAATATCTCGTAACCAACGATAACGGAAAAAACTGTTCCATAACATCCGAAAAATTAAAACTACTCATAATTGCTATCAGATTATTCGTACACACAATTACGTAAATTATAAAAATTTTCAGAATATGAGAAATGGTTATTTTATGTAGGTGTGGGAAGGAGTGGGGTGAGTGTGGGAAGGAGTGGGTGAGTGTGGGTTAGGTTGATTAAACTACGAAAAGAACAGGGCCGCATATGTACATAGTGGTATCCAAATATCTTCTTGTTTGTATGATGTATCACAAAGTAATCAGAATAAAGTATCAATCGTATAAATTAAATCGTCATCACTTCGCTAAAAAATATAACTATTGTTAAACTTATAGTATAATAGAAATAATGAAGAACCTCTAATTCATAAAATTGCTACATAGGTTTGTATATCTTTTTTCTCGGGCACTAGAACACCTCCAGCCAATGGAATGAGTTCTATTAGCAGGGCAAGTGTTCCATGATTTTCTATTCCAGCCTGCGTTTCTACCGGATCGGTACGCGTGGGGGACGAGGGCAACATTCCTCCACTTGTTCCACTTCTCGGTTATGTTTATTATTTATTTTGCTTTAAAATTATTTTTTTACTCTAGAAAAATGTACAATATAAAGTGGATTCATAATAAGCCTTTTATTGATATGATAAATTAGAATTTGAAAATATGAAACTCACAATATAAATGCTTTAGAATTCAACTTAATTCCCACTTCCAATCTAAAATTTGTAATGACCGTTAGATATACAACAAAACAGTCGGTGACAGTGAAACTGCACCACCGATCAGAAGAAATAAAAGCTGGTCTCGTTTGCTCATTTCTTGTCGACTTAGTGACGTCGGCGGAATTTTTCTGCTGCTTTTGGTTCCAAAAAATTGCCGAGTGATGAAAGGGGATATCGCAGGATGTGACACTACGCTATCAATCAATTACGTAACCATAATCAAGAAAAAAAAAAATCAGTCTATTTTTTTGGGCTATCCAAAACCCAAAGAATTAAAAAAAGAGACCATTTATGGATATGTAAAATATTGTAGTATCAAAAAATGTGCTAAAAAAATACAATAAGAGATCCAATCAGCTATGTGTAGTAATATGAATTTCAGACGCTTGGACACTTGGCAGTTGTAGATGGACCCTTCATGTTTGCATGATTTAAGCCTTGTTCTGTTCGTGATTTAATGAACTCAACATGCTATTTCTTCCCCCACTCATCTCTTCCTCCTTTTTCCACTCTTTTTCATGTTTCAAAAAAAAATCTCTCCTTCTTACTCTTTCTCGCTTCTATATATAACTACTATTTTTTATATTTTGAAAACTTTTATAATTTATATAACTGTATGTGCAAATAATCTGATAACAATTATGAAAAATTTTATTTGTTTTTCGGATGTTATGAAAATATTTATTATTTGTGTCGGAAATTACAGATGACGTAATTTCTGTTATATATATTGAAGAAATAATAAATTTTTCTGTTTTATTAAGCAAATGTTAGTTTTTCAGGATTGATAAATATTTTGGGTTTGATTTTGTATATGGAGGAGATGCTTAATTTATTTTTATTTTTTTGTGTTGGTTACTAAACATTTGTTGTAGTTTATCAAAGCGTGGATGGTTGTTTCTGTACGTGTAACAAATTTATTTTTCGTTCATCGTAATTCGTGATAGAAATTGCAGATGTTTTTTTCGGACATAATGAAGGAATGTGTAAATTTTGTTGATGTTGTTTGTAATTCGTGACAGGAAGTTCAGATGTATTGTACTAAATATTTTGAGCAAATATTTTTTCCATATGTATTAGTAACAAAATATTGAAAGTTCTCTAAATTGCAGATGATTGTTTTCCGTATACTGAGGGCATGTTCTTTTCGATGGAAAATATAGGTTGGTAAATGGGTGAAGTTGATTGAGACTGATAAAAGTGGGTTGAAGTGGGTACTTTTTATTGAAACGGGTTGAAGTTGATTGAAGTAGGTTGAAGTGGGTTAAAGTTCGTTAAAGTGGGTTGAATTTTTTTCGTATGATGGGTAGAAGTTGGTTAAAATAGTGGGAAGTGAGTTGAGGTTGGTTGAAATGGATTGAACTTCGTATTTTTTATTGAAATTCGTAAAGTGGGTTGATGTGAGTTGAAATTGGTTGAGTTTGATAAATTTGAATTTACCAACGAAAAAACAAGGCCTGAACATATGTGTGTTTCTTTCATTGTTCGTATTTGGTTAATATACAAAAAAAAAATTATTTTACGAATTGCGAAAATTACAATTTTTTTGGGTAACAACGGTCACGAAACAATATTTCGTATCTGAGTTAACACAGAAAAATATTTTTTCCAATCTAAAAAAATTTATCATCGGTAATTACTATTACAAATAAAAGATTACATTAAAAAAATATGTAACTTAAATCAACTCTCCTACTTCATTCAATTCCTTCCCATTCCTTTTCACTTCTTCCCCCTCCCACCCACTTCTTTCCCCCTTTTCCTACACTTAAAAAAAAAAAAATAATAACACCCCTATCCACTCCCACTCCCACTCCCACTCTTTTCCCCTCCCCTTCGCACTCCTACCCATTCCACACCTGTAATTTTTCAACGAAAAGAATAGGGCCTTATATTCTATTATTAAACCATTTTCAGTTAGAGTTCTATTTTTTGAAACTTTACTTTATCATATCAACAAAATTTTCATCTTTTGAAACTTATACTCCTTTAACTTCTCTAACTTATGAAATTTTAATTTGGATCATCCAAAATAATTATCATGAACCCATCCTATAATATACAATATTTTTTTAATAACTTAAATAATATTTTTAAGGAGGAAAAAAAGAAAAAAATCACAAAAAGACAAAATAAATATGAAACGGATGGTGATATGCTGTGCAATTCTTACCCGCGGGCCATGACAATGACAAAGTTGGAGCTCCCCACTATAATGCATTTCAGTGGCTATGAATGCTCTTATGGTTAAATACTATTACACACTTGCATGAATTATTTACATCTCTGAGAATTTCTTTTTTGGAAATAGTTGGAAATATTATAGCCATAATTCCAAAATACTATTGAAGCAGTTCTATTTTCGGGGGAAGAAATATGTTGACAGACCAATTGGCACTCTGTGATGCAGTAATAATTAATATTGTTTGAGTAGACAAAGTATTTTGCCGAACAAATAGCTAGTAACTGTTAAATATGGTTCTTCTCCAATGCCTATATTATACATATGAGAGTATGCATTTTTAAAAACCACGTGAGTGAAATATATATTAATAACCGCTCATATGACAAATACACTTTGAAAAATGTGTATATGTGCGGTAATGGGAGTACATGTTCCTGGGAGTATGTAATAATTTGCCGATTCTTCTCAATTTTTTAGACCTCACTCATGTTTCCTTCCACAATACATACGATTATACCGATAAAGTAGTTGGTAAGCATTGGAATTTGGATGTTAGATATTGACTCACCGTAAATTTAATTAGATTTACATGTTTATTATATTTACAATGATTCTTTATTTATGAAGCAAATGGTGTGCAGGTATTAAAAAGAGGTGTGGTAATATCCCTACATGTAAACGTTTGTTTTTAGAGTACCTAGAAATTAAATTTTGGGAGCACCAAGTTACCTCTCGGTTGTTTGATAACTAGTAGTTGATAATCAACTAATCAGGCCAAAATCAAAGTTCGAATTGGAAATTTCATTGGATTAATGGAATCAATTTGGGAAATTAGGAATAGAAGTAGGAATGCCCTTTAAACTTGAAATGTTTGTCTAATTTGAAGATCAAAATACTCTATCCTCTGTCATACACCTCTTATTTGTCTTAACAAATGAAAGCAGAAATGTTCAAACTATCTTAGCCACAAATTTAAACTCATAAATAATGGCTCGTGAAGGATTTTTATAGTCTAATACCCACTAAAGTTGTCAATTACATCCGAATTTGAAACAAATCCGATCCAATTTGAGGCAAAATTATGCAATTTGAATCGAAAACGGAAAAATTTGAGTCTGAATCTGATAAAAATTATTCGAATCGGAGTCAGATTCGGATCAGATTCGGAGAAATGATAAAATCCGATCCGACCTTCAATCCGATCCGACTAGTTTTTTAAATATTTTAAATTTAAAATTTAAGGTTAAATTTTAAAATTTTAGAAATAAAACCTACCCAATATGCCATCCACCCCACCCCCAAGCTGGCAACCCAGTCTATTGTTATTTTTTTTGGTCAATAGTTTTTTGTTAATATATAAAAATTAAAACGTTGAAATCCTAATACCCCCCCAGTTACTCTCTCTCTCTCTCCTGACCACTTCGCAAGTTGCTCTTATTGTTCGGCTCACTAGTCCCTATCGGGTCTCAGCCTCTCGCTACTCCCTAGTCAGACTGTCGGAGTAGTAGCTCCCTCCTCAGTCCTCGGCTCTATACTCCTCCCCGCCCCCCTCTCTCTCTGAGCATCTGTCTTCTCGCTGGTTTCTACAACGCCGACGCCGAGCATTTTCTCGTCCCTTTTTGATCTCTCGTGAGTGCACATCTCCTCTTTCTCCTTAATTTAATAGTTCATACAATAAAATCTAAATATATATTTTTATAACTTAGAGTGCTGTTTAGATTTTTGGGGTTAAGAACAAAAGAAGTTACACTTTACGTAGAATATAGAAAAATTGTGTAAAATTATTACGTGGCGAAAAGAATTATTTTGGATCGGATTAAATCCGACTTCGATCAGATCCGGAGGTTCTCCTACGATCCGCCGGATCGAATTCGAATTGGATTTTTGGATCCAAATATAATCGGATGCGGATTCGGATGTTCCAATATCCAATCTGAACCGATCCGTTGACATCCCTAATACTCACTCATCAACACAATTGTCCTTTAAATAATTTAAAATGTAATACTATAACTTGACCTTATTGGGATTGAAACTTAAAACATCTGCCCATAAATATGAAATCATTTCAATAAGAAGTTTATACTAATGATTAGAAGTTTACGAAAGATTCTCAAGAAATCTCAATTTAATTTGCTTATCAATCATTGAAAATGCAAGTGTTTCATAAATTAATTAACCCACAAATTAATGATGATCTTTCTTACAAATCACGATTTGAAATATAAAAGTCGTGGCTTTAAGTATGTTTCATATGTGTGCATACGTCAATCATTTCATTAGGAAACTCACAATTAATGGATCAAATCAAAATCAAAGCAATTCCAATTTGCTGACTGCCCCTGAATGTGAATACCAGAGGCTATGAACATTAAATGTTTAAATGAAATTTCGGATGGCAGTCAAAGCACATTCGAAGAACTTCATAAACCCCACTTGATTAACCAAAAATTATCATCGGAGGGCAAATCTCAATATAATTTCCGCTAACCTGTATAACTTGTAAAGGCATTCTATATGAGATTTGAGTACAGTGTCATTGGTTGCAAAATCTAATAAGTATTTGAGTACTATCAATTGAAAGGTTTAGCACACTTATACGTTGATTTCAAAAGGTAAAAAGGGCATTTTTTTTTTTTTTTTAAAGGAGTCTCAAAGCATATACTATTGAAAATTTTGTTTTTTCCAGCGAAAAATGTAGACCGAAAAAGAGACCTTCGGAAAGGCCGGCGGATAGGGTGACGGAAAGACAGAAAAGTAAACCGAGGCGGCGGATGTTCCGACAGACATTTATTCCGTCGGAATCTCCGATGGAATCCCGATGGAATGTCCGTCGGAATTCTGGTCAACGTTGACCGGATCTCAGCAAAAATCGATAAAATTTTTTTAAAAAAAATATTCTTCGTCCAACGGAATATTCCGTTGGACGTCGCTGTCCGACGGCATATCCGATGGAATATTCCGTTGGACAAAGAATATTTACCCCCAACCCGAGTTCGTCTTCATTTTGGATGGTGAAATAGAGACAGAGGCAGCGCACAAGTTAGAGAGAGAGAAAAAGGAGCGCCGCTGGTTGCCACCGTGAGCTTGCCGGCGGCCGTCGGTTTCGCCGCCGCCCTAGCTCGCCGTTGCCGCCGTCTACCCTGTCACCGGTAACCCAATTCTACCATCAAATTCCTCTTGAGATTTCAAGTAAGTGGTTTGTTTAGTTTGTAATAAATTTTTTGATGAATTTGACAAATTTGAGTTAGAATTTAACAATTATGTGATAATTTGTGTTGGTTGTTGAAATTTTATTGAGTTATTTGTAGATTTTGGGTTTTGAATTTGGTTATGTTGATGTGAATATGAAAGTTTACTATGTAAGTATTTTTTTATTTAGTTTGTAGTAGATATTTTGATGAAATTGAGAAATTGGAGTTACAATTTAACAATTATATGATAATTTGTGTTGGTTGTAGAAATTTTATTGAGTAATTGGTAGATTTTGGATTTTAAATGTGGTTCTGAGCTGGGTCAGGGTGCCCATTTTTAAAAAAAAAATTCTAAAAATCCCGACGGATTGCCGGCGAAAATCCGACAGAAATACCGTCGGAATTTCCAATTTTTCTGATTTTTTTAAAATTGAGGCAGATAGAGCCAACGGACCATTTGACTGTCGGATGCAAGCTTTTCCGTCGGAACCGATTCCGACAGCCTCCGTTTTCCGTCGGAACAGTGCCGATGGAATGTTATATTCCGTCGGAACATATTCCCGACCCGCTTTATTCCGACGGCCCCTTTCGGTCGACTATTCCGTCGACGGAAAATTTATTTTTTCGGTCGGAAATTTCGTCGGAAAAATCAGATTTTCTAGTATATAGAAACAGCTTTTTATTGAAAAAAAAAATAATAAGTCACACGCTCAGGCCCCCACATTACATGATTTTTTTTTTTTCTTCGATGTATCGAACTTTAAATCGGTATTGACAACAAAGCGATACACAAAGGACATACAATATGTCTAGAAAAAGAAGAGATGACAATGAATATAGAATAGGTCAACTTAGCTATTACTTCATGATATACCTATTATTCATTCTAATTCCTTTTTTGTTTTTTTGGTCTTAAATCCTCTATTTCACTGGAGTCGAGTTACTGCTGGCCCAATAAAGAGCAGAGCTCTCCCATCAAAAATTTTCTTAATTCACAAGACTAGACCGAAGACCTTACTTAAATGGAACAAGTGTCAAATAATTTGAACCAACGTGTGATAGTATTCTAAAATCCTTTTATAAAGTAGAAAATAACAGAATAAATGCCCAGCTAGTTAGTAGCATGTTCTTAGCCCTAGGGGAAGGAAACACAAGCCAAGGATCAAATGTGAACAAACTTCCCTAAATTCCAGAGGGCTTTGTCCAACATCGAGGGTGCTTACATTAGCTTTCTTATTATAATCATGGAATTTTCATTGCCTCGCATTTCTGCGGCTCGTCTGATTAATTTATTTTGATTCCGCCGATCAAGTAATTTTCTACGGATGGATAGCATAATTCAATAATGCAGCTTAAATTTAATTAACTCACTCTTAATATATTTAAGACAATGCAGACATAAGTGGCCAATGTTCTCTCCCTCTATCTTCGCAATAATTGATTACAGTTAGTGAGTTAATTAATTACTATTAGATGCTGATGACTAAGATTTAGATTAATCAACCACCCTACCATTTGTCGTTATTTCCCGTTGGCCTTGTTCTGTTTTGGCCGTTAACCCCGGTTCTAATTAATTTTGTGTCAGTATTTAAACTTTAGAGATAGCTTAATTTTATGTTTAATACCAAAAATTATGGACCACCGTTTACGTTGACCAGCATAATTAGTAGATTGTGACGTCAGATTTATTATTATTATTTTTTCGTAGAATTCATTAATCATTAATAACTTATCAAACAACACTTACAATGCACCGTCGACAAAAACAAAAACAATTTCTTCAAATCAAAATACGATATTTGTCTCAAGAAAATTAACTTACACGATGATCGCTTGTCTTCCCACCCAAATCGTCGCTTCTTCATATGACTTGGAGAAGGGATCAATAGGTGTATTATAATTTTTTGCTGGTGAAAGATCGACGGATCTAGTGTAGTTTTCTTGAGCCAAATATTCTTCCGATATGAAAACTTACCGTTAAAGTGTTGCTGCCAATTGAACTGTCGCTTTTCAGTACAAATATAATTCATTCCCTGAAAATCAAGTAAACATGTACACAAAACAATTGAAATCAAAATTAAAATAATACTTTCACAATTGGAGCAGAGAATAACTCTCACAATCGAGGATATTAGTAAAAAGATAAAAATAATACTAAAACAAATAGAAGAAAAGACAAACGGTCAGATTAGAGGTTGCTATTTGTTAATCTTATCAGTACTAATTTAAACAAAAAGGAGATTAAAGTTCACCGAAAGTGGATTGGATGTGTAGTATAGTATTTATGTGCATCTTTATGTTCAATATAAAAATAATTTTTTTAAAAAAATAGAAGTGGGGTGTGATACCGACGCAGTTAGGGGAATCTGTGGAAAGATTATGCTATTAAAATTTTTGGATGGCGTCTCATTCAATTCAACATATTAAATTCTCATGACTTGTTAAGTAAAAACTAAAAAAATTTAGAATTGTTTTTGTTTATTTTAGTCACATTAAAAGAAAGCATTTATAATTGAAGGATGTGTGTTTGAATACTAACTGTTTATGCTTATGGTTTGACGAAAGTAATATATACATGCTATAAAGAATCAACCCGAAAAAGTGCGTATATGTTTTATGAAGGTACATGTTTTAAAAAAAAAAAAGAGATCTATGCATTCATAACTCTGATTTCAACCATATATATATTCATCTTAATAAACGTAGATGTATTTGGTTAGTATTTTTCTTCCTTATTTTATTACTTGCGTTCTTTATTACTGCCCTCCATTTTATTATTGCCTCTACATCTTTTAGTCTGTTGCTATTATTTACATATTTTGAAGCCTTAACTAATTTTCCTTCATTCATTTATTAGTCTTTCATTCATATATTTAAATAGTAGTATTTGTTGCCGTTCTGCTGTTCCATTCCTGTGCTGTTGAGTCGTGACGTTGATTTATTCTTTTTTTTTCCCTGGTCTTTCATTCATTCATTTATTTCTTTCATTCATTTATTGGTTACTGTATTGCTAGCATTATTTTTATTATCACTATTATTGATAGTATTATTATTATTAGTAATCACTTGCTATTTGTTAAAGTTTGCTATTTTTTTATCTAACTAGGGCTTTTTCTAATAGTATGCTTTGTTTAGTGCTTCCGTTGTATTGTTAGTACTAGTATTAATATTATTATTATTATTATTATTATTTGTTATTAGTTGGTAGATCTCTAGGGTGTTCGCTGGCCTCGTAGGCGTCTGCGTCTGTGGCGAGCCATGTAACTGTTTCAGCCTGTCCTCCGGGGAGGGATTTAGGGCTGCGGAAGATACGCCTAACATCCTGGAATATTGGGTCTCTCACGGGTAAGTCAATAGAATTAGTTAAGTCTTTGCGTAGGCGTAAGATTAGTATAGCGTGCGTCCAGGAGACGAAGTGGGTTGGGGGTAAAGTTAGAGAGATTGATGGGTACAAGCTTTGGTATTCAGGGTCAACCAAGGCGAAGAATGGAGTTGCCATCCTGGTTGTGAAGGATTTGGCAGATCAGGTGGTCGAAGTGAAACGTAAGAGCGATCAGATTATGGCCATTAAGGTTTTGGTGGGTTCAGTTTTTGTGAACGTGGTGAGTGCGCATGCGCCCCAAGTAGGCCTACCGGAGAAAACTAAGAAACTCTTTTGGGAGGATCTAGATGAGGTCACCCACGAGGTCCCTCGGAGCGAGAAATTGTTCATAGGAGGAGACTTTAACGGCCATATCGGCGCGGAGGCAGCGGGTTATGATGGGGTCCACGGGGGTTTAGGTTTCGGAGAGAGAAACGCGGGAGGGGTCTCTGTGTTGGACTTTGCGGTGACCTTTGATTTGTTGGTGGCCAACTCCTTTTTCAAGAAGAAGGAGGATCGCCTAGTGACCTTCAAGAGTAGCTCTTGCAAGACCCAGATTGACTACTTCCTCACGAGGAAGGAAAGTCGGAGATCGTGTAAGGACTGCAAAGTGATTCCTAGCGAGTTTCTGGGAACTCAACACAGGTTGCTGGTTTTAGATGCAGAGTTCAAGTATCCTAGGAGGACGAATAGGAGAGTCGGAGAACCCAGAATTAAGTGGTGGACCCTCACGAAGGAGAAGGCGGGGTTAATAGCAGAAAGAATAGCCGAAGAGGGAGCTTGGAGGAGGGCAGAAGACGCCGATTCGATGTGGGAGGCTGTGGAGAATTGCATCCGAAGGTCGGCTAAGGAAATCTTAGGTCTTTCCAGGGGAGGCGGGAACAGGATGGAGGGCGTCTGGTGGTGGAACGAAGAGGTAAAGGAGAAAGTCAAGGCCAAAAAAGAGGTTTTCGCAGAGTTCATGAGCAGCGGTTCGGAGGAAGAGATGGAGCAAAAGAAGATTGGATACAAGGCGGCCAAGAAGGTAGCCAGAAAGGCGGTGGCAATAGCAAAGAGCCAGACTTTTGATAGACTGTACCATAGATTGGGGACGAAGGAAGGGAAGAAGGAGGTTTTCAAACTGGCTAGGGCGAGGGAAAGGAAGACTAGGGATTTAGGAGTGCTAAGGTGCATCAAGGACGAAGAAGGTAAGGTGTTGATTGAGAATGATGAAATTAGAGAGAGATGGCAAAGGTTTTTTGCTAAACTTCTAAATGGGGAAGGAGTGCGAGACGACTATAGTAGGGGCGGAGAGTGTAGCGATCAGCGAGCGGGCGACCATATAGCAAAGGAGGAGATCAGGGAGGCCTTGAAGAAGATGGCGAATGGGAAGGCAGTGAGCCCAAACCAGATACCAGTGGAAGTTTGAAAGTTTATGGGGGAGGTAGGGCTAGAGTGGCTCACGGAGCTGTTTAATGTTATTTACACGACCGCCAAGATACACAGAGAGTGGAGGGTTAGCACAGTCGTCCCACTGTACAAAAACAAAGGGGATATTCAAGTTTGTAATAACTTTAGGGGCATCAAGCTGCTCATTCACACTATGAAGCTATGGGAGAGGGTGATTGAAAGAAGGTTACGAGAGGTTGTAGAGATTTCAGAGAACCAATTTGGTTTCATGTCAGGCAGGTCGACTACTGAGGCGATCCACCTCCTTAGAGGGCTCAGGGGCTTGTTCAGGGATAGAAAGGTGGATCTCCATATGGTGTTCATTGACCTAGAGAAAGCGTATGATCGAGTCCCGAGGGAGGTATTATGGAGGTGTTTGGAAGAGAAAAGGGTATTGCCTGTGTACATCCGTGTAATCAAGGATATGTACGAGGGAGGGCGGACGCGTGTTAGGACACCGGGAGGGGTCTCTAACGACTTCGTTGTTAGTATGGGCCTACATCAGGACTCTGCCCTAAGCCCGTTTCTTTTCACTTTAGTTATGGATGAACTCACTAAAGGAATCCAGGACGAGGTGCCTTGGCGCATGTTATTGACAGATGACATCGTTCTTATCGATGTGACCTGACAGGGGGTGAATGACAGGTTGGAGAGTTGGAGGCATACGCTGGAAGTTAGGGGTTTTCGGTTAACTAGATCAAAAACGGTATACCTCCATTGCTATTTCAGTGGTAGGATAGAAGAGGGGGGAGAAATCACACTGGATGGGAGGGTGATACCAAAGGTCGCTAAATTTAAGTATCTGAGTTCAATCATTCAGTAAAATGGGGACATTGACGAGGATATTAGCCAGCGAATAAGAGTGGGTTGGAAAAAGTGGAAGTCAGCGTCAGGGGTACTGTGTGACAAGAGAGTGCCCCTAGGATTGAAAGGCAAAGTATATCGGATGGTAGTTAGACCGGCTGTCCTCTATGGATCGGAGTGTTGACCTCTAAAGAAGACGCAGGCCCAAAGGTTGATGGTAGCTGAGATGAGAATGATCAGGTGGATGTGTGGTCTTATGAGATTGGACAGAATTAGGAATGGAATAATCAGGAGCTTAGCTGAAGTGGCCCCTATAGAGGAGAAGATGAGGGAATCGAGATTCAGATGGTTCGGCCACGTAAAGAGGAAAAGTGTGGCCGCCTCAGTGCGGAGGTGCGAGATGATCCTCCCCCCCGGTGGAAAGAAATAGAGGGGTAGACTGAAGAAGAGCTTAGCGGAAGTGGTTAGAGAGGACCTGAGAGTTGCCGGTCTGACGGAGGACATGGCTCAGGATAGGAGGTTGTGGCGGGATAGGATTAAGGTCTCTGATTGTAGGGGACTGGCCGCGTAGGTGGTAGTAACTTCGGTGGGGTGGGGCGGGGCGGGTTTTGGTGTGCTTGTCTGCAGGTCGTACTTCTTTGGGATGTGACGGCATCTAGCGCCTCTGGTTGGCTGAGGTATGTCTCTGCTCCTTGTTTATTTTGCTCTCTGGCCCATTTTCTCCTCCTTGGTTTTGGTTTGCAATCGTTTTCTCTTTAAACCTTTTTCAAAAAAAAAAAAAAAAACTGTTTTGTGGGTCTTAAGGAATCAACCTCTCTATGGGTAGAAATACCGGTAGGAGTAAGGTTGCCTACAGTTGGATCTCTCCAGACCCCACGAAAGCAGGACCCACACTGGGAGTTGTTGTTGTTGTCAATTAAGCAGTACTGCAACGCATGAGTATGTTATTGCAATAACTTTATGTAATTTGAGAATAAGAATATCACAATAATAATGTGTTAAACGGGAAAATACTTGCACTACTAAAAGCATCCAAATCCAATACCTCAAAAATTCCGCCACCAGGTGGTGTCGGGGGGGTCTGACACAGTAGTCTTTCCCTTTAATCGTAAAATTATAGAGAGACTATTCTGATTGACCTTAGATTTAAAAATTGTAGACTATCTACTACTTCACAGAAACGGAGTAGAGGAAATTCAGAGAGATATTTTGCTTTAGATTTTTTAAATCCCTTGAGATTGTAATTAACTGTTTAAAGTCATTTTTTGAAAAGAAAATTTTCCATTCATAATTGTCAAACTCCTATTTTTAAAATCCCTTGAGATTGTAGTTATTGTTGTAGAATCCGTAAGAATACGGTTTATCATTGTAGGAATTACAAGTATCGTTCTCAAAGATGGTTGTGAGATTGAGTTACTACTCAGCTAAGCTAAACCGGCTAGACAACTTTTTAAACTATAATCCAGTAATGTAGATCACACGTGATAATAATATGAAAATTATTATTAGAACAACAACAAGTGAGAAAAGCCCTCAAATGATAAAGGTATAGCATCGAACACTTCCTCGTAGATTAAAACCCATTTGAATTCCAACTCCAGCAAAGTGATTCACGAGCAAACAGAGCAATAAAACAGAGGGAAGAAGCTGCACCATTACACCAGAAAATTCAAAGCTAGCAACATGCTTACATGCAATTCCGAAACTGAACTAGAATTCCAATGAAATCACCAAAAAAAAAAAAAACCCAAACCAAATTATACTAATTTGAAACTAAAACCTGAATTTAGAATTTGGGAAGGCAAAAATCAAAACAAAGGAAGAAATAAAAGAAAACTGAGTCTCAGGGAATGAAAACTGAAAACTCAAATTTTAATGCCCAATGAAGTTACAAACCTAATCTCCCCTCTACTCTACCCTTATCTGCCACCCTAATATGCTTTGACCTCCTTTTGAAGGCTTCACAAGTCTGTGCTAATGCCTCTTGGTTGCCTCCCCATTAATCTCGAATTAAATTCGAATTCATGGCCCCAAATTTTTGTTTGCAATAGCCAAGCCGGGAATTGATGGAGAAGAGGTGAGTATACTGAATGAGTAACGGATGCCGAATTAATGGAAGAAGATAAAGGAGCAGAGGGCTGTGGTTATTGTGACGAAGAAGAAGGCCAACGGTGCTCTGTTTTTTCGCCTCTGCTTTTCCGGTTTGCTGGGCATGAAGAAGAAGGGGAAGGATTGGACGAGAAAGATAGACCAGGGTCACATGCGTGGCTTATGCCAACTTAAGTGAAGATAGAACAGTTTGGGCTGGACCGGGAGCAAGGAAGAAAACGAGTGGAAGGAAAAGAAGAGAGGGAGGTGGGGTGGATTGGGCTTCAGGTCTGGGCCTTGGTGATGGGCGGAGGCTCCTCCTTTTTTATCTTGATTCAATGTTTGTTGTGATTCAATCCCTTTTGATTCAACTTTCTCTCTTTTTTTTCAAGGAATTTATTTATTCTTCAAATTTCACAAATGCCTATAAAACAAATAAAACAGTATTAAAATCTTAAATTAATAATTTATTTTGGGCAAATATTAGTTAATAAAAGGGTATAAAATATCAAAATTTTAGGTTAAATAAATAACCACACACTTAAGTTTTGCTTGTCATCGAGTAAAACGAAACAAAAAATCCTAAAAAAAGAAAAATAAAATAAAATTCTAACTCACTTTTGTAGTAATTACGACTGCACTTAGCACGTGCAACAAGCCCTTTAAACCCCTAGGTTACCCCTAGTGGACGAGGAAGGTCTCGTGAGGATTTGCAGAAGATATACCCACAAAATATAGAAAATAAAATGAAAAAGGAATAGAGAGACAGAAACCAAAAAAAAAAAAAAAAAAGGTTTGGATTTACAAACATAAATATACAAGAAAGAAAACTGTGCACATTTTAACTAGCCAAATCACCCATGTAGTAAAGATATTGACCTGCATATAAACATAATGCACTCATAAAGGCTCTTTACCCCATAGATAACATCAAAGCACTAATTTTTCACCCCACTGTACATCAAAACTTTGAATCCATCCCAGTGCTCGTATGTAAGTGCATCATCATCCTAGGGCATAGGTTTACCAGAATCAAGCTCAATCCCACTTGACTGACATAAACTACATTATTGACTTATTAACATAGGAAATAATCTTTCCCAATAGTAGTATTGCCTCAAATGATAACACCCAATAGCACAGACCTCAAAGTGTAATGCACAATAGCGCATGCCTTAAAGGAATATTTGTCATTCGAAATGTTATTTCATTTCCTTTTTTTCTTTTCTTATTTCATTTCCAATTCTTTTTTTTGGAATGCAAACAAAAAAACCAAAGCAATCGTGTCAAAGACAAGTGGGATAGTCAATCATGGAAGACTAAAACTTTAAGATAATGATGATAGTATAAATAAGGATTAGATTACACATCGATAATAAATAATTAGAGTTAGTATTAGGGCTAATAATGACACACTGAGGATGGAGATCTATGATGCACATCACGTTTATATACAAGCTAATAGTCAAAGTACGTAGGATTTAAGCTGATCAGAATAGTACGAAACTTCCTCAAAAACAAAACAAAATCTTTTTGGATTTCAAAATTTTTCAATTTTTTTTTCTCAATTTTTTCAAACTTTTTTCAAAGTTTTTCCACCCCCACACCTAAATCTCACGATGCTCTCATTGGAAGTGGAAAGAAATAAACAAAAGAAAATAAACTAAAAAGAAAAACAAATATAGAAAAAGAAGGCTGAGATTTAAAAAGAAAACAAAAATAAAAGACAGTCACAAATATACAAAAGAAAACAAAATTAAAAAGAGAAATAAGAGGAAAGAGTATAGCAGGTCATGTGCAAAAATACACTAATATATAACGTCCAGAAATTTGCTGAAAAAGAGGCTTATGGAGTATCAGCCACTCCATATCAAGTTAAAAAGTGTTACTTAAATCAAAATCCATTAGTGTACAAATTAGCTTATCAAATACAGAAGACTAACTTTCAATAACATAGAAACAGTGAAAAGCATAGAGTTGGATCCAAAATGAGTACATCCACTATGGCAATAAAGTACAGGTAAGGGTCTGCTTCAATTTATCAAATGTATGGGCCCTAACATCAAATAGGCAAATGGAACTTAAACTATCCAGCCGGTGGGTCATTGGCCTAGAAATTGGATTATCATGAATGAGCGGTCTAAGCAAAATAGCGGATGCAAAGTCCACAAGTTTTGTAATATCAAAAAGCATGAGAGTCTTGCTTAAATCAAAATTTTCAGTGACAATAGCCTCAAACTCAACAAATGTAGACTTGTGAGATTCAAAAAGGAGGCCAGTTTGAATGGGGTTAAAAGAAAAAGATTCATATTCAGCACAGAAACCCTCATCAAAACTTTCATTGATATCAAGCCCCCTTGCAAAAGATTCATATTCTATAGAAAGAATAGTGTCATTAGATTCCAAATTAGTGGATTCAAGTGTCTCCTCACATGGCTCATGTAAAAACAGAGCTTCTAACTCATCTGTCTCATGATACTCAATGTCAGACTGGATGCTCATAGCTAACACACTAGCACTCCTAAGGTCCTCACCCTCCTGAAACTCACAAAAATCCTTCAAAGTGGTGAGTGGGTTGGAGAAAATTAGGATATCATCAATGATCTTCATAGGTGAGCTAGTGTGAGGTGCAAGGTCTTGTGATAAAGACATAGAGACGTCATCTCTTGTTCTAGGTTAGGCAAAGGCTCAGCATCTTGCAAATTGGACCTAGATTGATAAGAGGGATCAAATCATCATAGAGACTAACTTCAGATTTAGGAGATCCTAAATTAGAGTCAGGCTCACTATAATTCTCCCTACTACGATTAAAACAGTGAGAATATTCAGCAATTCTCTCTTTCATAGTCTCTACCATTTTATCAGTCAATTCATTGATCTTCTTTTCAATACTTGCACATGTAGCATCCACATAATTACGATATGGACAATTACAAGCATCATGATGGGAAGAATCATAGTATTTACACAAAACAGGAGACACATAAGACTGAAATGGGGCACATGAGTGCATAAAGTAGTCCTGACAGGAAGGATTAGCATGAAAAACAGTCTTGCTGTGAGTTAGGTATCTAAAATTCTTTTTAGCTTGTTCAAACGCATACGTACTCCAAGTCAATTTTTCAAAGAAATCTCAAACGTCATATTGAGTTTTAGATAATAATCCCAATAAATCTCTAGGGCACATAGACTCTACATAACCTCGATACTTAGAATTTAAACCCACAGTAATGACCTTACAAATTTTTTATTTTTTAAAATTTTGATTCAATTGAGCACGATAATCATTAATTCTTGACAAATAACTCTAGAAAGGATATGCTCGGATTGTGGGAAATGAAAAACTGGCATTCTTAAATTTTTTAAAAAATTTTTTCAATTTATAAATTTTATTCTTTTTTTGGGATATTGTTCTCCTATTATTGAAAGAGAAAGTAAAAGAAAAAACAATGACTCTAAAAACTTATGATTAAAACTAAAACAAGACACCTAAATAATTAAGTTAACAAAATAAACTAACAAAAAGAAAACCATATGAACAAAAGAAAAGAAAGACCAAAAAGACTCAAACATAAAAAAGTAACTTAATACAAAAAATAGAAAAGAAGCACACACAAAGCATGTACACCATTTTCTTAAATCAAAAATCCAAAACAAAATTAAAGCTAAAAATAAAATTTCTAAAATTAGAACTCTATGTACAGGAAATTCAACATATCACAGGGAACATAAATATATTTTTTTCTGATTTTTTTCTATTGCCCAACAGTGCAAAAAACACAAACAGGAAATTAATTTCAAAAATCACAGAAAAATCTATACAATTCTAAAAATTCCAGAAAACTTCACACAAACTCTAAAAATCATCTGGAATCTAGAAAAAGTATCAGAACAGACAAATTCACCTAGAAGTGCCCGAAATACTTGAAACAGAATCTGAAAATAGGAATTAAACTGCACTAGTTTATTCCTTTTGCCTTTTTGATTTTGCTCTTTTGATTTTGCTCTTGTTTTTTTTTCCCCTGCATAGAAACTAAACCAATTAGAATTTTTTTTTTCAGCAGGGAAATAATCAAGACGCATAAAATAAACAAAAAACAAAATAAAATCTAACTCAAATCATAAAAACGATAAAATCTAAGCTAAAATCAAGAATATGAAAACGAAAATTACTAAAGCATCTAAATTACAACTCGACTATGCAACCTAATTTCACTACGCCATTCCTGACAATGGCATCAAAAACTTATTGTAGAATCCGCAAGTATACGGTTTATCGTTGTAGGAATTATAAGTATCATCCTCAGAGTTGGTTGTGAGATTGAGTTACTAGTCATCTCTGCTAAACCGGCTAGACAACCCTTTAAACTATAATCTAGTAATGTAGATTGACACGTGATAATAATATGAACATTAGCATTAGGAAACCAACAAGTGAGAAAAGCTCTCCAATGATAAAGGTATAGCATCCAACACTTTCTGGTGGAACAAAGCCCATCTGAATTCCAACTCCAGCAAAGTGATTCACGAGCGAACAGAGCAATAAAACAGAGGGAAGAAGCTGCGCAATTACACCAGAAAATTCAAAGCTAGCAACATGCAATTCTGAAGCTGAACTAGAATTCTAATGAAATCACAAAAAAAAAAAAAACAAAAACCAAATTATACCAATTTGAAACTAAAACCTGAATTGAGAATCTGGGAAGGCAAAAATCAAAACAAAGGAAGAAAGAAAAGAAAACTGAGTCTCTGGGAATGAAAAGTTGAAAACTCAAATTTTAACACCCAGGGAAGAAGACGAATGGGCCAATCCACGGAAGAAAAGAAAGGAAGGAACAGAAGAGAGGGAGGTGGACTGGATTGGGCTTCAGGTCTAGGCCTCAGTGCTGGGCTGAGGCTCCTTCTTTTTTATATTGATCCAGTGCTTATTGTGATCCAATCCCCTTTTGATTCAACTTTCTCTCTTTTTTTTCAAGCAATTTATTTATTCTTCAAATTTCTCAAATTCCTACAAAATAAATAAAATAATATTAAAATTTTAAATTAATAATTTATTTCGAGTAAATATTAGTTAATAAAATGGTATAAAATATCAAAATTTTAGGGTGAACAGCTAGAATTTGTCTCTTTTTATCCTTGCTCGCATAGAACTTCATGAATGTATTTTAATCATGCTGTCTTTTTGTTAACCCAAAATCTTATAACCGAAAATCTTGCATTTCGTTTGTTTAATTTGAATGAAGTTGTAGATGATTCATAAAGCATCCGACGTTAAAATTTCTCATCAAGAACTTACATAATATGCTGAGCCTAAGCATACTTCTCCACTTAAGTTTTCTCATGTACATGCCCAACTTATATAAAATTAATAAAACATATTAGCTTAATTTTTAAATTTTGTATATATGACAATATTTTTTTTGCATATTGCGTGTCCAAGACAACTTTTAAGAGAAAATTAAAACTACAAATGAGTTCTGCGAAAAAGGCTGGGTGAATTATTGTCATGTACTTTTGTAAAAAATGTACTCTTGCTCGGAAACAAACGATTTTGTTTACTTGATTTTCACACACATGTGCGTCCATGTGAGAGCAGAGCACGTCCTATTTTTTGTCAGATTTTGGATTGTGGCAAGAACTCTTTTTAGTCAAGAAAATGGTCGGCAAAAATCAACGATACATAGATATATGCTAACAAGTTTTTGGACAAATCTGAGATGTCAAAACGTCAAATGATAATAAAATCTCACACGCAATTAATGATAACATTTAAAAATCATTCAGTTGTTTGATTTAAATTAGAGATAATTTTTTTCCACCTTAAGTAAGACATGATTTCTGCAAAAATAAAATTTAGTTATACCATAATCATATATTCATAATTTATTATTTTCAAAGAAACTTTTATTCACAACTTATAACAAAATATAAACAACCCATGGTATAATCCAACTCCAAACAATTTATGCAAAAAACTCGTCAAATCAAGGGATAATTCTGCCCAAAATAATTTTCACAAATTTCTAAAAAACCATAACAATACCTTACTATTTTTAATGCTCAAAATCATCCCCAACACGATCAATATACAATTTATGCGTACGAATAACCCATAATTGCATCAAACATGACATTCTCACTCGAAAATTTGTAACTCAAAGAATACACGTCCAACATTCACAAAAAATTGTGGTAAATACATATTATCATGAATAATCCACTATAAATTTTCATAATCTTCCTCTACACCAATCCTCCACAAAAATTGAAACAGTAACCGGTATTATGAATTAAAATATATAGTTCCAATCAAAAATCTATAACTCATAATGTACACCTCCAATAGTCATGAAAATTTGTAAAACATTTCCGAACAGAGTAGAGAATCTATAGTAAAATCTTCAAAATTTTTATCCAAGCCAATAATTACCAGAAATTCAATCAGCAGCTGAAATTATGCATTAATAAAAAGCATATTCAATCCAAAAATTCATAACTCATAAACTACACATCCAAAATTCATTAAAATTTGCAGAATATTGCCAAATATTATAAGAGTCTGCAGTAAAATTTTCAGAGTTTTTCATGTAGGCGAAACTGCTAAAAATTCGAAAATAATATCCCTTTTTCCCACTTGAATTCTCTTGAACGACATTTTCAAGCAAAGTATTCATAGCCCATCCTATACAAATCAAATTCATAAGAAAATCTTCAAAGTCACATCATCCACATAATTCAATTATCACAAATATCCATGAAATTTCTAGTGGTGGGTTTCTAACAAATGAGATTAAGTTTTAATCTATTAAACCCTAAAAACTTCAAATTCATAACTTTATTCTTCAATCAATTTGTCAAATTCCACCATATACCATCAAAATAATTTTTTTCTAATCAATTTTAGGTGGAAGAAAGGAAAAATTAGTCATCTTATTCTCGAAACCAAGCGCAATTTCCTCCTCCTTCCTATCCTCCTGCTTCTTCGGTTCTTCCTCTTCTCTTTCTTCTTCTTCTTCTTCTGCTCTCCTGCTCTCTGTGCCGTGAGCGGTTATGTGTTTCATGATTGTTTTGGGGGAAAGAAAACTAGAGCCCCCCCACCACCAAAAAACATGAAAAAGGAAAAAAATCTCTCCTCTCTCTTTTCTTTATTTTCACTCCTTTTTGTCCTTTTTTTAGGACGACATAATTATCTTCTTTTTTGTTCTTTTTTTTTTAACAAATACTACTGAATAAGACATGCCTCTAATTATTCCCCAAAATATAATTAACACTAATTTTAGCACACATATATCTCCAAAATAAAACATATTAAATATACATGAATCATACATTAACATATAGATCAAAATTAGTACCTAAAATTTTGAAGTGTTACAATTGCTCTTGATACGAAGAAAACAAGAACACTATAAATAACCTTGCAACGTTATGGCAACAACTATCATCAACAGTCAAAAAAACAAAAACTCAGTGATTAATGAGCAGTGTGAAATATGCGGGAACACCTGAAACTGGCCCTCTTGGAATTTCTTTTGCTCTTGCAATTCAAACGAAACATTTTCCTAAGATAGTGACTAGGATACATATTAAGAAGACAATTCGGTCTTCATTTAGTCTTAAGTTATAATCATGCATATGGTATCAGTTCTCTCTATCGAACGGTTGATTTTGTTATTCTAGTTATGAATTTGTTTGAATGTGATGTTTGATGTAGATATCGCAAGACCCTCAATTGATGAATTCATCATTTAGCTTCAAAAAAAAAGTTATAACCAAGCAATGTTGCGCTATTTGTCTTATGCTCTTCCTCCTCTTAGAACCTAACCTCTTCTTGATTCATATGGAGTTGTCAAAGGTCCCTTTTTTAGTTAGCAGTAAGCCCTAATTTTTTTTCATTTGATACGGCAGTGCTAAGTTTATGCCCTCTTTTAATAGCTGTCAGTCTTCATGAATCTACAGTTTATTTTGTCGCCTTTTGTGCACCTGGCATTGGAAGCCTCTAGTCATCTTCTTCCGTGTTGGGCTGTCGTTTTCAAATATCACAAAAAAGCTCAGTGTTGCATTTGTCCATTCATTGTGGGCCTGTGCATCAGATGGCCCATTTAACTATTGGTCGGCCCATAGCTTTTTCAGCCATTGCTGATTCAATAGTTCTGCAAGCCCTACATCAAAATGCAAGAATCGTAATCTTCTGACAGCTGAAATACAATAAAATTGTTCCAGTTTTATCAGATGTCTTCGAAGAGATATCAGTATATTTAAGTTTTCCTTTCCCTTTTTTTCTTTTACTTTCTTTTCATGCAAATAAATTGCTATTAATCTTGGTGCCATGCGATGAACCCATACTTAGATCAGTCGCTGGTAGATCGATATTTAAAATTGTTGATGCTAGTTCTCTTTAGCTTGGGTTTGATTTTGTTTCTTGTGCATAACATTGACGGTATGATTTTTAATTACCTACATTTTGGTAACATTGATTTTTAGTCATCAAGTTGTTATGTTTGGTCTCCCACAAACTACATGGGTGTCAATTAGCTCAGCAGGGTAAAATTCTTATAAGTTATTATTAGAGATTCAAATTTGATTCTTACCTCCATTGATCATTGTGTTGATTCACGAATTCGATGTCTTTAGATTTGGATAAAATAAAACACGGGAGAACATCACGCCAAAGTCACATTTGATCGCATGCAGCATAAAGATTCATAGATAAGGATAAATTTCTCTCTCCTCTGCATCGTGTACTTTTTTCCTTGGCGCCAAATGTTCACCGCCGGAAAACACATCACAAACACGTACAAAAATAGGGGCTTTTGTCCAGAAATGGTGGCTCCTGTTGGATTCTCCGGCTTGCCATGCATTGTAGGCCAAAAATTTTACCTCAAATCAAATATGTATATTAGACCCAGCAAATGAATTATTCGATTTGGTTTCGAATCTTGTTAAGTCTGAGGTAGCTATTTTTGAGTCGACATGATTCAGTTCGGTTTTTGATTTTTGATCTGGTCATTTTCGATTAATGTCGATTTTGTGGCGGTTGATATTTCGTTCAGTAAACTCGTATTGAGAAAAATTGAAGAAACCTTTTGTAGAAAATGTTCGCACTAGAAATTGAAGAGCCTACCTTTTTTGAAAATGCTATGGATTCACCAAATCATAAAGGAGTGGGTGAATTCCATCGGGGATGAGATTGACTCAATGACAAGAAATAAGATTTGGGAACTAATTAATCTTCCTCCCCAATCTATTGAAAATAAATGGGTTATTTTCTAGATAAAACATTGGGAAGACGGATCAATTGATAAGTTCAAGACTCGTATAATAGCGAAAGACTTTACCCAAATCGAGGGTATAGATTATGAAGAGACATTTTCTCTTGTAGTGAGGCTTGTCTCCATTTGCTTGCTTCTTCCCCTGGTTGTCCATTTAGACCTGGAGTTATTTCAAATGGACACAAAGACTACCTCCCTCAGTGGTGCCCTATAGGAAGAAATTTTTATAAATCACCAATTGGTTTTGTATCACAAGGTAAGGGGACAATGCATATCATCTTAAAAGATTCATATATCGTCTTAAGTAATATTCCAAAAAAATGGTATTTCAAATTCCATGAAACCATTACTTTGTTTAGTTTGATCATGATTTCAAAAGACCATTGTTTGGATGTTGGGAAAATGACAGAGGGGATTATGTTTCTTACTCTGTATGCCAATGACATATTACTGGCTAAAAACAACGTGGAAACGATCACAGTCATTTAGTGGTGTTTGTCCTCTATCTTTGAGATAAAAGACATGGGTAAAGCAAGGCATGTCCTAGGTGTGGAGATATTTAGAGACCGTCCTAAAATGCTCTTTGGTTTGTGCCAGGAGGCCTACATTAAAAAGATCTTAAAGCCTTGGGGATGCATTACTCCAAACCCGCTAACACTCTAGTGGTGAAAGTCGAACCTCAAGTCTCGATCAATGTGCAAAAACAGAGAAGAAAATGGGAAAATGAGTGATGTCCCCAATGCTAGTGGCATAGAAAGCTTAATGTATGCCATGTTGTATGCACATCCAAACATTTGCTTTGACATTGATCTAGTAAGTCATTTATAGAGCAATCTAGAACCTATGCATATTGGCAAGCCGTCAAGAGAATCTTACGTTACCTTCATGGCATAAGTGATCCAGTCTTTTGTTTTATGGTGGGTTTTGAAGTTAAGGGGATACTTGCATGCTGATTGGAGTGGTGACATGAATGCCTTTAGGTCAACGTCAATCTATGTTTTCACCATAACTAGGGGAGCCATATCGTCGTGCAATAAGAAACAAAACTACATGGCAGTATCGACTATGTAAGCATACTATATTGCTTGTTTTCTCGCCGCTCAGGAGTCAATATGGCTAAGGAGCTTTTTTCAAGATGTTAACCTTACCCCTAGACCCCTAGGGAATACTGTAGCCATTTAGCATAAGATCTAAATTTCCCCTAGAAGGCCAAGCATATCAAGAGAAGTTATCATTTTGTTCAAGACGCTACAAAGAGAAAGGCAATTGCCATTAAGTACATATCCATTATAAGATAGGCTGTCGATACCTTAATCAAACGTTCCTAGAGATGCCTTCGAGGCACATATGATGAATCTAAGTCTACTTAGGATTTAGTTTTTGGATATATCTTGCCTTGTGATGGACAAGATTGTTGCATATTAAGCATTTATAATAATAATTGATGTTTCCTCTTAAATGTTCATGAACCTAAAATTGCATGATTTGGCACATTGAAATGTCGTCAGGATTTTGATGGATCTTATCACATGGATAATTGCATTGATGCTTGAGTAGCGAGAAAGATGAAACTAAACAATATTAGCACTAGGTGTGTAATATTAGTTCATCTTTATACTTCTGATGCATATACGATAAATTTTGTATTTCTAATAGATGCCTTATTTTTATATTAAAACCTTAAAAGTTGAAACTCGAGTGTCAGGATAACATTAGGTATTTTGATCCAGTGGCTCGGGTTAGAGTTTTGGATAAAATCTAGACTAACGATTCATGTGGTATAGAAGAGTGACGTGCCTGGCTTAGTGGAAACTATGTCATGACACATATATCATTTTGTGTGTGTTATGACGACCTTCTAGGAGTGACAAATGGTTCCCTTCTTTGTCATGTGTGATCCCGTGGACTTCTTGAACGAAATACTTTGACCTAGAACTCTGGTATGAAGTCAAAGATTTGATGTTGCTACGTTAATGTGTATTCTAAGGGCCTAGATGAATACAGTTGAGCATACCACAATGGGAAAGTAGTTAGGTTAAGATGTCGTATCATGTGTATCTAAGGAAGAATCTATCCACCTGTACCATATCAACCCAGACGGTTATGTTTGGTAGACAATCATTTGAGATCATAGTAAGTATAAAGGGACAATATATGCTTATGGTGATATTTTAGATGTTTGGGATATCGTTAGTGTCCAAGTGTTGTGTTAATTAGATGGTGACTTCACATAACACTACTTATTACTTTTCGGTCAGACACCCTATTACCTGTATGAAACGAAAGAGGCATGTCACTATAGAGTTGTGTTAGATAAGGCTATGTGGGCGAGTGGGTGTATTATAATATGTAGTGGTAAAGCGCCCACGCCACCTACATGGTGAAAAGTGGCTAAACCACATCATGTGAGTTTGCCTAATCCTATTAGAAATTTTGTTTCCCAATATGATTAGGATTAGGTCAAAGAATACCTATGTGAAAGGAGCTAATCAAGGGATTAGACACAACATCAATTCAGTTGAGTACATTCCTAAAACACATCTCTAATTCTCTTTCACTTAGCCTACAATCAGAGCTAGAACTTTTGGGGCGTGATTCTACATCGACAACTCCAATAGCCACTAGGAGATATTCAAGTGTTCGTGATTCGATTTGAGCAGTTCATGGGCAGACAAATAGTATAATGATCATGTGCTTCCGTATCTAGGCCAGTCTTAATTTACCACCACTTATGATTAGAAAGATAAAAAAAATGATGAATGGAAAAATTAAACTGATGCTTATCATCAATCAGCTAGTAATGGTCTAACGTTAATCGTTCATAAACTACAGAGTGGAGGCTACATACCTCGTGTGTACAAACATACGTGCAACAAAGCAATGATATGAAGAATGTAGACTTCGAGTACATACAAATGTAGGCGCAATTTTCAATCATATTGACAGGGTCCAAGATTTTGATGGGTTCTGATATAAATATTTCTGCGGCATTTTTGGGGAGCCTCGTCAATTTTTAGCCATAAATATCATAGTAGCATATAATACATGTCCTGCAATTCTTACGGCATGTCATTCTTCAAATGAGAAACTGACAAGGATTTCTCAGTGGATGGTTCTGCTCTGTTCTATGTATTTGATTTATTACTAATACTAATTTTATAGGCTCGTAAGATATTAACTGGTTAGGCCATAGATGTGTATACTCTCAACTTAAATTGCCACATTTCCATCAAAATAAACATTAGAACTTTGAAATTAGGTATTAGGTTTTTTTTTGGGCATAAATGATGAATCTATTAATCATTAATAACTTGTCAAACCGTACACAAAAAATGTAACTGACAAAAATAAAAGTAGATCTCCAAGTCAAAATACAACATTTGTCTCAAAAAAACTAACTTACACTCTGATCGCTCATCTTTCCACTCAAATCATTGTTTCTTCATATAAAATGAGGAAAAGATCTACAAATTTAATGTAATCTTCAACTGGCAGTGTAATTTTTTGAGCGAAATATTCTTCCCACATGAAAGATTACAGTTGAGATGTCGAAGTGAATTGAACTGCCACTTTAAAGTAAAACAGTAATTTATCCCTTGAAAATCAAGCAAACAACTACATAAAATAATTGAAATCAAACCTAAAATGGCACTCTCATAATTGACATGATCAAAGAGATGCTTACTAATATAAATATAAAAATAATACTAAAATAAAGAGAAATAAAAGTAAATGGTCAGGATGACGGAAAAATCAGCCATCCTTATCTTGTAAAATTATTATAGCCTATCAAACAGAAGAGAGGAAAATGAAGATAGGAAGAAGATGGGGAGAGGAGCGGCCGCCAGGTGAATATAATTTGGAAGTGCCTTTTAGATGTTAAAACAGTGCTGTAAGCTAAGTAATAAGGTGTTTATTTCCTACATGGGCTCTGTTCTGTTGTAACTAAAAGTCCACTTCAAACTGGTTGCCAGTTGTAACAATATTATCCCCCTGTTTCTAGTACAAGCAAATTGTAAACACAAATTTTGAGCCTGCAATCAATTAGACAAGAAATTAAGCAACAAGGTGAATTTTTATATTTATATCAAAGAATGGGTACAATTTCTGTATAATTGTTACAAGAACAAGTATAATAAATCCTCTGATTCAATCTCCTTGGGTAGACTTGAATGAATTTGATCTAGAGAGAGGGTCTAAGAGGTTTAATCTCTATTAAGATACACAAATTTCGAGCCTGCAATCAATTAGACAAGAAATTGAGCAACAAGGTGAATTTTTATATTTATATCAAAGAATGGGTACAATCTCTGTATAATTGTTACAAGAACAAGTATAATAAATCCTCTGATTCAATCTCCTTGGGTAGACTTGAATAAATTTGATCTTGAGAGAGGGTCTAAGAGGCTTAATCTCTATCAAGATATGAATTTAATCTCTGCGCGTAGACGGCACGTTTTTGGAGTGCTTATTGTCTTCTGCCAGAGAAAAGCCTTGAGCTCTTGAGAGTTCTTCTAAAAAATGTTGATCCCTGAATGAAAGGGTTAACTCCCTTGTTCTAGAGAAGTCCCAATTAGGGTTTTCCTTCTCGTCTCTATTAAAAGGAATAATCATTTATTTTCTGCATCATTTATGCCACGTGGCGCTTTTTAATTGGCCGCAGTACATTTTCACTAGATATTTAATTTGACGGACCGCAGTAATTAATTTTAATACGTGGCATGCTGTAATTGGTTGAAATAAAAATATTTATTTCTTTCCACGTGGCGGGTCTTGATTGATCCGTAAAATTTTATATTCTACAAGTGCCCCTTCGAGACTAGGTCACGTACACAGCCATGGTGTTTAAGCGTGACTGAAGTCTCGAATATATTTTTTTCTAGTAGGCTCTGTATAATAGTTGATGTGATTTTGTAAGATGCAATCTTCAAAATATTTATTTCTGTTGCCCAAAATATAAAGAGTTGCTAATGTAATTAAGTATCTTTTCTCAATTTAAAAACTAAGCCCAACATATATTTTT